>AWWV01011111.1:0-87384 GCA_001974805.1 Corchorus capsularis
CTTGACTCCTTTCCTTTTGAAAAAGTACACTTTACCCATTTCCTTTTTTTTAATATTTTGAACCGTTAGTTTTTAAATTTGGGACAAATACTCCAAATGGACGGAGTTACTAACAGCCAACAGGACAGTTTAGATTGCTACGTGGAGCCTATAATATGAGAAATTTTTTTACAAAAGAAAAAAAAGAATATTAAGAAAATGGAAAATCACATAATACATTGTCAATGAAATTTAACATACTATATATACCTGCGAGATTTAAGAGTTAACATGTGTGTTTTATGAAATATATTTTAATATAAAATATTAAATTATTAAATTAGTGAAGAAAGATGTATGTATAGCTCCTCCTCAATCCACTTGTGAAATCTAAACTTTACACTAACAGTATAGTGTATAATCATATGCATTTTATTAATCACATATAGGAATCTATCTTTAAAAGAGAAAGTTTCTTTTTCATTTCTCGTGTGAGTCCCATAACAATTTAACGGATCTATTAAACTCTTGTCCATTTGGAAACAAATTGTCCCAAATTTGAAAGTTAAAAGTGCGAAGTATAAAAAAAAGGGACAAAAAGACATTTAAGTCGTTAAAATTTTAAACTAATTTTTAATTATACTTATATTTCCATGTAATAAAATAAAGAGAGAAAGTATTGTTCAAGACTTACTATGAAATGAAAGAATATAAGAAGACATACAATGAAAGAATATAAGATGCATGCTAACAATAGTATAGAGTTAGACTATTAGTTACGATTGATAACCTCAAATACAATAAGATACAAGAGAGTGATTGAGAATACAAGATCATAATGAAAGAAAGAACATGAGATTTTGGTCACAAAAAGAATTAAAAACATGGGCTTTTAAAATTAAAATTAAAAGTTTTAAACTCAAATTTTCTTTCTTCTATATATGAATAGTATATGTTGAATTTGAAAATTTCAAATCTAAGAAGGGTAAGTTACCACTACTCTAAAAAAGGAACTGCTAGAGACCTTGACATTTGGTTAAAAAAAAAATTAGAGTATAGCATTTGGTTAAAAAAAAAAAATCGTAATAATGGACTACAAAGAAGAGAAATTCCTTGATGATGAGATAATTGCTTAGGTAG
The DNA here is from genome assembly GCA_001974805.1 of Corchorus capsularis. NCBI lineage: Eukaryota > Viridiplantae > Streptophyta > Magnoliopsida > Malvales > Malvaceae > Corchorus > Corchorus capsularis. Next base: position 1,120 of record AWWV01011111.1, read on the forward strand.
CAAGGCTAACTTTTGAGTCATTTCACAGATCCATGTCGGAAAAACTAAAAACATTAAAATTCAAACCAAATTATAAGCTTATTATTTGTCAGCAATGATTAGTTTGGTTCCAAGAACTAGCTCGAGTTTTGGCCCTTTGATGTATCAACATCGGCCAAAGGTCGACACAAATGATTTTGAATTTTGATACCCATGTGATGATGTCAAACTCAAAACTGAGAGAGAAAACGGAAAGTGCTATTGGCTAATACTAATTCCCAAGTCAAATGGTCAATTTACAATATAAGTTACGGGTAAAACCTGAGTTCATGTGTTTCAAGTTCAACAATTAGTCTTCGCACATGGAGTGCGGTCTGCGGTCTACTTGGTCTTCACGTTTAATGCATCATCTTCCAAATCCTAAATTAATCAAAGCAAAGGCAGCATACCCCACCAACTCCACAAGAGCTTTCTTTAAAAAAAGAAAAAAAAAAAGAAAAAAAAAAGCTATTGTAATTAATTTTTTAATTTTTTTATAACAGTCAAATATTAGTAATTAATTCGTTAATCATAGTACTATTAGATTTTGAGAAATTTGATTTTTTTTTCATGTCAAACTTTAAATAAAGAAAAAAACTCTTATAGTAATATCTAATTTCTCTATTCATAGGATGAACATGAGCGGATCCTTTTGTATCAATGAAGGGGTCATGGCCCCCCCCCAAAAATACAAAATTCCCATAGTAGTATATACATTTCTATATGTTTCATTTGACATTTTTCAATTTGGTTCCCTCAAAATTAAATATTGCATAGGTCAATTTATATTAGCCCCCTCAAACTTATGAATCAAGATGTGCCATGAGGATGAAATTCTGAAATCTTATTTTTTAAGAAATATTATAATAAAATTTCCACTTGAATCAACGAGTATAAGTAAGTAACTTTACAAGGAGCTTTAAAATTTCTCTCAAAAGCTGAATCCTATACTGCAAATACTAAATAGAGTATTTCACCCGTCATTCTTTTTACTATAATAATCTTGTAGTAGTTTAATCACAACAAAAGATTGTGTATAAGAATTCATCATATTTGTTTTACTTTTAGAATTCAATCATTTTCTAATTATGGATTCTATAGCGAACAATTGCAATTGCACATGATATGCTTGAGAGCATGAAAGCAACGTTTAGTAACTACTAGTGTGATTAATTATTAATATGCTTTTTCTAGTGCACTTGTTCGAGATATATAATATGTTTGTCTCGTGATTAAAGAGTATTATGATTCAAATCCCTTATATTAATGCTTTGAATGCTTAAGAAGTAAGATTAAAAAAAAAAAAAAAAACTCATACTAAGTCGATCTCCAAAAAAAAAAAAAAAACACCTGGTAAGCGATTAACAAGGGGTTGGATCAAGTGATAAGCAGTTTGTTTCAGCTTATGCAGGTTTCAGATTCGAGACCTTACGTACGTAACTGCTCCCATTGGTAGACTCATCCACCATAATCAGACCCGCGACACGGGTCGGGTTTGGATTAGTCAGGGTAAAGCGGGGATGGGATAAAAAAATAATAAAATACTTTAATTGTTAATAAAAACTGTTTTTTGGCCAAAAAAAAATAAAAACTGTTTAGTATTCTTCCTCTTCTTAAAAAAAAAAAAAAACTATTTAGTCAAAGAAAGCATGTCAAAAATAGATGGGATGAAGTAAAACGGGAAAAAAAAAGAATGAAAAAAAGAGAGAGACATAGTGACAGGCAACAAGATTGGATTAGATTAGATTTTAGATGAGTTATAATTGAGGGTGAGGATGAAGCGAAGGGCCATCCCGAGGGCACAACGGCATGAATCATGATATGTGTAGAGCCCCCAGCCCCAATATGATCCTCAAAATTATTCCAGAATCCAAAGGCGTATTGTATTGGGTTGGGGGCAGCCACAGAAAAGGGATAAAGGTCAATTTTGTAACTCCAAATTCCAGTCTCTAGTCAACCCCAATACGCAAGCTCTGCCGTCGTATAGAAAACACTCCCTTCCCTAGATTTTATTTTCATGCCAAATAAGCCTGCCCGGGTGCAACCATTTACAACAAAAAATTGAAAACCTTTTTCAAACGTGAAAATTGAAATATGAAAAGATCTTTGGTTTTAGATCCTTAAATTGTGCTTGGTTCCGGGGAAATTCCATTGTCAGTGGTAATATGACACAGGTAAAGATATATTGACACGTTTGGTTGTCAAGAGAATTTTGAAGGTGGGAATAACATTGTCACCCGTGGCAATATTGGCCTATTTGAGTGACAATCTTTTTACCACTCTCAACTCAGGTCTTATGATATTGTCAGTAATAAGTCATTGCCAGCGATCTTTTTCCCATTGATAATGGAGTTTTCCCCAAACCAAATACAACCTTAAGAAAAAAGGAAAGGCAAACGGGCAGCTTTCTTTTTCTACTGCTTTCCCCTTCCTTCCTTACTTTGATTAAAGCCTGATTTTCAGTTATTAGATTTTGCGAAAAGTTTTGCTAGAGTTACTACCATATTGGTCCACGAGTGTCATTTATGTAAAAACAGTTACGTGTTACATGCGCGTTTAATTTAACGGCCGTCAGGTTTGTGTCGAGGTGTCAACTTTTTCCGTTGCAAAATTTTATTTTTATTTTTTTAAATTAAATTTTAGGCGTCTTTCGCACTTCGCAGATTTTCTCTGGGGGATAAGGTTAGGGACGAGTCTAACCGGCCGCTATTCAATGTTTTGCTTGTCCCAAGTTCCAATCCAACCTTATTTTCTCGCGATTTCTTCAATCTCACGTTTTTAGACTTATTCCTTCAACCCTTGTTCCAAGTTATTACATTTGTATTCTGTAGATGATTTTATCAAAGTTACTTCGATATAAGTAAAAATTAATTTGCTTAAAACATTTTCATTTAATTTTTTGTTTATTTATAATAGAAGTTTTCAAAAGTTCAACCTCATTCTAACATTAACTTTTCTTTTCCTTTTGATAAAAACCTTCATATTTGATATCCATATTTGGCTAATTGTTCAAATTAGTCCCTAATGTTCAGGGACGGATCTTGACAAGTGACATTGGGGGGTCAATTTAAATAAAATTATTTTAGGGGGAGCCAATTGAAGAATTTCAATATATCTATATAGAAATTTACAAAAATACAAAGGGATAATAAAGAAATTTTTCCAATTTTGGAGGGGCCAAGGCCCCCAAACATACAACAAGGATCCGCCCTGCTAACGTTTATGAAAATAGTCAAATAATGGTATAGTCTTTTAATTTGGTTAATTAATTTCTTAACGTTGTAAAATTGACTCAGATCATCCTAGAGCCCATTTAAATTCCTAATGTTTTCCGTGTTTTCGGATTGATATCAATTTAACGCTATTGACTTATTTGAGCCTATTTTGCAGTGTTAAAGACTTAATTAATTGAATTAAAAGATTAAACCTTTATTTAAATAATTTTGCAAACATGAGGGACCAATTTGACCAATTAGCATTCATATTGGACTCCAAACAAAATGGAATTGAATCATATATAAAATTGAAGATGGAAGAAACTTTCCCAAAACATCCCTTAAAAGTAATCATAATATTTGATTCAGATGAAATATTTCTACGAAAATTTAACAAAAATATTTTGCTTTTATCTAAAAGTAACGGATGTATTCTTTTCTTTTTTTTTGCACAAAAAAAAGTCTTGGTGGGCGTCATCGACCCTAAGGGTTCTAAGTTCCCCGCACCCTCTTAAACCCCGGTGACTCCATGACGAGGGGCACACATGTGGTAGTAGTGGTGTGTGCCAAGAGTGCATCATAACACAAGGTGGAAACAAGTACGAGTCTATCGACCTTAGGGGCTCTAAGTCCCCCGCACTCTCTTAAACCCCGGTGACTCTATGGCGAGGGGCACACATGTGAGTCCTGTGCTCTTAAACCCTAGTGACTCCATAGTGAGGGGCACACCTGTGAGTCCTGTGCTTTTAAACCCCGGTAACTCCATGGCGAGGGGCACACCTGTGGGTTCTATGGGTAGTAGTGGAACGTGCCAACTCCATGGCGAAGGGCACACCTGTGGGTTCTATGGGTAGTAGTGGGACGTGCCAAGAGTGCATCATAACACAAGGTGGAAACAAGTAAAAAGTCTATACGAGAAAAACCTTGCGTTTACTCAAACTCGAACCCATGACCACACTTGCAGCAAACCTCACACTCGACTTCCTGCCACTAAACCAGCCCACAGGGGCTTAACGGATGTATTCTTAACAAATCTCTTGTGCATTATTTGACACAACAATTATTAGATACTTATTATCCTATTTTGTTACTCTCTACTCGCAGGCATTAGCTAAAATGTAAATTTAGAAATAGAGTAAATACTCCATTTAACAGAACCCTTTTTTGGGCATAACATTTATTAGTACCATTTAACACGATAAATTTAGTACTCCATCCCATTCAAAATAAGTGCAACATTATAATATTTGCAGTCATTCATATTAAGTGCAACATTTATAAAATCAATGTAATTTATAATTTGTTTCCATATATATCCCTACTTGTATTGGTTAGGTAGTTAAATCTTTGATTATCTTGGAAAGTTGGGAAGGGAGAGAAAAATTTTATCTAATTATTTATAAAATTTTTTGAAGGGTAAGAATGACATTTTAAGTGATTTTTTACTAAATTTAAAACCAATTAATCATTGTCTTGGTTTGTGTAATATTCCTAGTGTTACACTTATTTTGAATGGGAGGGAGTAATAATTAAACAACTCACATTAATTTTTCATGCAATTACCAGGTACAACTATTTAAGGAATGCTAGTAGTAAAAAAAAATCAAAATCCAAGAAATAGGAAAAACAATTACGACTTGGGGAGATTTTACTTGTCACATGTTTGGACCAATGAAAAGGAGAAAAGGGCAGGTCAAAATTTAAAACAAAAGGAAAGTGGTTTTAACTTTAAATGACTTGTGCAATTCAACTAGGAACCAATCCAGTAATCAGCAAGGACTAATGAGAGGTCCTAGAGGACTCCATTCCACGTGCTCTCCACGTGCTTACCTTTAAAAGAAAAAAATAAGCTGGTGTCTGTTTTAGTGTTTTATAGTAATTTATATTATTTATTACTACTAATTATATTTATAACGGCCAATGAAAATGAATTGTCAAACTCAAACCAAATTAGGAGTACCAGAGGACCAAGTACCCCGAGGGATTTACGTGGTAAAATCACATCCGTTTATACAAATCCACATCAAAAGAAACTTCCTGCTGCTTTCCCCCCCTTTTTTTTCCTCCGGAGTAAAAAAATCGCGCGACGTTTTTATTTTATTTTATTTTTTTAAAAACAAAAAACCTCTCTCCAATTTCTCGTTGATGAGTGATGAATGATGATGAGAGAAAGTAAAAGGGGAGACCCCACATTTCTCAGGCCACGCGGCAACCCGACGCTGATTAATCGTTAAGAAGGGGAATCTCAGTACCAAAAAATGAAAATTAAAAAAGAAATTTTAAAATTCAATTTTAACACTCCAAGTCTTATTTCATTTTTTTCTATTTAAGTTTAAGGAAGAAAAATTAAAATAGTAGACGAGAAATTGATAAAGATATTTGTTCGGGTACCCAAAGTCCAAACCCGCAGCCCAACGAGGCCCAGCAAACCACTTATATAAAGAAGCATCTACATTCATGCAATTCTCGCCCATTTCCAGCTTTGTTAACGTCTTCTTTGAAGATAACAACTAAAAACCCTAATTTTCCTCCGATTTTCCCTCATTTTCCGGGATATAATCTATTTCTTTCCGTCTTTCTCATTTATTCAACTCTCATTTCCTTTCTTCTTCCCTGATAAATCTATTTTTCTTTATAATTTTTTTCTGCGTTTTAAGATCTGCATGGTGGAATTCTTTTTCGCAGCATAAATTTTGTTGCTTTCCTTTAACAAAACCGAAATTTTTAGATTTAAAATCTGTTAAAATCTTCTTCTGAAGGGTCGGCGTGGGGATTTCGAAGTGTAGGGTAAAAAGAGGGTGTTCCACCGGTTTTAATAGGGTCTTCTTCTGCTTCTTTTGAGGGGGTAGCCGGGGCCTCGGCCTCGGCGGGTTTTAAAGCCCCCACCTTTTGAAAACCATCAAATCTAACACCATTTTTTCCTTTTTCTTTTTTAAAATCTTTTTTTAGATCGTCGCGGATTTATTTTAGGGATGCCGGCCTTGGCTTGCTGCGTAGATGCTGCCGTAGCGCCTCCTGGCTACGCAGCTTTCATTGCCGGGGACAGCTCCCTTCCCGCGGCGGTCCCCTTTTCTCCTTCCACCATCACCGCCGCCGCTGCCGCTGCCGCCGCCGAACCTAACACCAACTTAACCCATTGGTCCCCTGCTCACTCTTCCGCTCTCTATCGTATCGACGGCTGGGGCGCTCCTTACTTTTCCGTCAACAACTCCGGCAATATCACCGTCCGTCCTCATGGTACGGACACCCTGCCCCACCAAGAAATCGACTTGGTGAAAATTGTTAAGAAAGTCTCCGATCCGAAATCGGTGGGCGGACTCGGGTTACAGCTGCCCCTCATTGTTCGCCTACCTGATGTGCTGAAAAACCGGCTGGAGTCCCTTCAATCGGCTTTTGAATTAGCTATCCAAGCCCAGGGCTACGAGTCTCATTACCAAGGCGTTTACCCCGTGAAATGCAACCAAGACAGGTTCGTTGTTGAAGACATCGTCAAAGTCGGGTCGTCATTCCGGTTCGGGCTGGAGGCCGGGTCTAAACCCGAACTTCTCCTTGCCATGACCTGCCTTTGCAAAGGAAGCCCAGAAGCCTTGCTGGTTTGCAATGGCTTCAAGGATGCTGAATACATTTCCCTTGCTCTGCTAGCAAGGAAACTCGCTTTGAACACTGTAATTGTTCTGGAGCAAGAAGAGGAGGTGAATTTGGTTATTGAAATGAGCAAGAAACTCTCCATTCGACCCGTGATTGGAATCCGAGCCAAGCTGAGAACCAAACATTCTGGTCATTTCGGGTCGACTTCCGGTGAGAAAGGGAAGTTCGGGTTAACCACGACCCAGATTCTGAGGGTTGTTAAGAAGCTCCAAGATTCAGGGATGCTTGACTGTCTGCAATTGTTGCACTTCCATATTGGATCCCAAATCCCTTCAACCGCTTTGCTTCAAGATGGAGTCGGTGAAGCTGCACAGATCTATTCTGAGTTAGTCCGTCTTGGAGCCCACATGAAGGTTCTTGACATTGGAGGCGGCCTGGGAATCGATTACGACGGTTCCAAATCTGGTAATTCGGATCTCTCTGTTTCTTATGGTCTTCAAGAATATGCTTCAGCTGTCGTTAATGCAGTTCGGTTCGTCTGTGACCGCAAATCTATTAAGCATCCAATTATCTGTAGTGAAAGTGGGAGAGCTATAGTTTCTCATCATTCTATTCTGATATTTGAGGCTATGTCTGTTACTGCTCCAACTACTCCATCAATGAGCGAAATTAACCTTCCATTTATCATGGAGGGTCTATCTGAGGATGCTCGTTCTGATTATTGCAATTTGAGTGATGCGGCAATGAGACACGAGAATGAGACTTGTTTGCATTATGCTGATCAGTTGAAACAAAGATGTGTTGAACAGTTCAAAGAAGGGACTTTGGGGATGGAACAACTTGCTGCTGTTGATGGGTTATGTGAATTGGTTTCAAAAGTGATTGGTGCATATGAACCTGTTCAAACATACCATGTGAATCTCTCGATTTTCACTTCGATCCCTGATTTTTGGAGCATTGGTCAGATTTTTCCTATAGTCCCCATTCATCGATTAGATGAGAGGCCTGAAGTGAGGGGGATTTTGTCTGATTTAACTTGTGACAGTGATGGGAAGATTGATAAGTTCATTGGAGGTGAATCAAGCTTACCTCTACATGAGCTGGAAGGTGATGGCGGTGGCAGCGGTGGTGGTGGCGGTGGTGCTAATGGGCGGTACTATTTGGGAATGTTCTTGGGTGGGGCTTACGAGGAGGCCCTCGGTGGAGTCCACAACCTGTTTGGCGGCCCAAGCGTTGTAAGGGTGTCGCAGAGTGATGGTCCACATAGCTTCGCGGTGACGCGGGCGGTTCCTGGCCCATCATGTGGGGATGTCCTCCGAGTGATGCAGCACGAGCCCGAGCTCATGTTCGAGACCCTTAAGCACCGCGCCGAAGAATTTTGCTGCGGGCAGGACCATGGCAATGGCATTGGCAATGATGCTTTAGCTAGCAGCCTTGCTCGCTCCTTCCATAACATGCCTTATCTGGCAGCCATGTCTTCTTCTTGCTCCTTGACTGCCATGAATAATAATGGATTCTACTATTGCAATGAAGAAGAATACAATGCTGCTGTGGATTCTGTGGCTGGTGAGGACGAGCAGTGGTCCTATTGCTGCGCCTGAAGGCAGCATTTTTTTTTTACCATTTGCCTTATTGCATGGTTTGCCTATCCTTTTATTAATGTCTCCAGTTGTTTTAATCTTTTCCTAATTTTCCATTTCTATTGTTAATTTAGCTAGCAAAAGATGTTTAGCAGATAGACATGGTCTTTTGCATTTTGTCGGGAAGGAGGTATGGGAACCGAATCCACCCTTTTCTGTAAATTCGGATCTTTTTCCCTCTTGTTAATGTTTCTTTTAAGTAGACTTAATGAGTTTTTATTAGCCTTCAAAAATGTTCAGAAATTTGTTCATATTCTTGTGTTCTTATTCATTCTGCTATTTATATGCATGTTCATGTTTTTTTTTTTGATATTATTATCCTGATTAATCCGGATCCAACCGCATACGTGTAGATGAGTATCAACAGAGCATGTTCATGTTACTAGATTGAAGTGTCTAGCTCCCAATTGTTCATGGCCTATTCAACTTTTGGTGATTTCGTTTGTGATAAATGGGTCAGCAGTCGTGGAAAAAGGGTTACTAGAATTTAATACAAAGATTCTCAAATTATGGGAAGTGGGGTCTTGTTGTCTTGTGTGTTGTCTTTGCTTTAACTGCTGGGCCTGCCCATATGACCCCCCTAAACAACAAGAACCCGATCGATGGCCTGAACCGTGTTTCAAACTTTCAATTCAATTTTGGTATTCTTTGAATAATAGTAACATGGTTTTTTTTATTTTTTCCTTAAATACTAATTTTGTTAAGCGTGGTTTGAATTTGCTACCTATTTCTCCAAGTCGTTTCTAGTTGTATTTTGTTGACCACAATTTTGTGGGCTTCTAATTAGCCTCAGGTCGGCTTTGTGGTCATTATTATTGGATTTGGATGGAGGGCTAAAAGATGTTAAGTTTTAGACACACAATTTCTATGTAACCAAATCCCTTTAAACTTTGTACTCCATTAAAATATTAAATTTGCATTATAAAAGAGTAGATGAGATGGGTCCAAAAACCAATCACATGGCCACTCCAAAATTTGCCCAGAACTCTCAGGAATCTTGGAGTTTTTGCCTTTAGATTCTAATAATAATAAAAAAATTGTATGTTTAGTGTAGTATATGTATAATAATTACGTAGGTGGGTTGAATGCAATGTTTAGACACGTAGAATATACGGATATTTTTTTAAGGAGAAACAAAGAAAGATCCTATTATGATTTTTTCTTTATAAATGGGTAAAGCTTTAAAGGCATTTTATATGAATGAATAGGATAGTTTTGTTTCCATGATGGGTATTGGGAAGTTGGGATGCTTTCCTTGCATCTTCTGATTTCTGGTTAACATGTGGAAGCTTTTTAATTATTTCTGTTTTCAATTTATATTCTCCATGAATTTATGATATATACTTTTTCTAAAGAAATAAGAAATGAATAATTTAGACAGAAAAGAAAACTATAGTGGGTACAATTATAAATTCAGCCTTTTTCGAGCAAATTGTCAAATCTAGGATAAGCAATTTGCTACCTACCAGAATTATTGGAGATTAACATGGAATAGGCATAATAATAAACATTATTATTGCCGAGTGCCAACCAAGTTTTAAGCATAGAATAAGCATAACAAAAAAATGAAGATTCAATTGTTATGATAATTGTGAAGTGAATCCTATTTACACTCATTATATTCTGATATCCAAACATGGACCAATGGTCCAGTATCTAATTGTCATGTCCTGAATGACAAGTTTTCTTGAAGGTCATGAGTAGAGTAGCTGTTTTGCTGACAAAAGTAAAAGATCATAATCTTTGAATATAGATTTGCTGAGATGTTTTTTAGCTGGAATGAGATAAAGCTTTCAATTTCATGATGTTTTACCATATTTTCTAGTGAAATGTCATATTTTTCAGTAAGGTTAAAACGCCAAAACATATCTTCTTCAGAATATTTTTAATGATTTCATAATTGAATCTGGATTTTGAAGGCAGAAAGTTATATGTTGCAGCTTTGTGGCAATGCAAAATTGATGGTATTAGGCATTGAATTGAGAAATGAGAATGTATCGACAGATCGATATTAGATTCTTTCATAGCTTTTACGCAGTTTTTGTCTTTGGATTAGCATATAAAAGAAAAGATAATTTGATTCTTTGTTAAGTGTTATGCTGAATCTTTAATGTGCGGTGCCTGCCTCCATGTCAAGGACATGTAGAGAAATGTGTTAATTGTTTGGAACATTTGACAAACTTGATTAAGATGGGGGCTTTGAGCTTTAGGCAATAAGGATCTTTTTGTTCATTTACAATGTAATGAGAGCAAGGGGATGGACGTGTGCTCTATTTTATGCCTCTCCTATTCATAGCATCAGAATATTTTGTTCAAGTAAGGATACGCAGAGTCTAAAATTAATTCCTTTCGAGTCTGAAACACGAAATGTTGTTATATAACTCAACAAATATACCTCTGAAACACGAAATGTTAAAATTTCTCCATACAAATATACCTTCATGGGATCAGGCATTTGGCTCATTTGGCTGGATTCTCAGTTTCCGTGGTTAGAATTTGATCCTTAACAACTTCAAGTATCAAGAAAGATAATAGCGCTAATCACCTTAAGCGACCCTCCATGGGATCAGGCATTTGGCTCACTTGGTTGGATTCTCAGTTCCCGTGGTTAGAATTGGTTAGAATTTGATCCCTAACAACCTCAAGTATCAAGAAAGATAATAGCGCTAATCACTTTAAGCGACCAAATGCTTAATATTAATATATATTTTTTTGGGTTTCCTACTCGGTATCCAGAGTTTTGTTCTAACTAATCTGGATTCGACCCGGTTGCGCACTTGAGTTTGGTGGATGAGTCTATCAATGGGGGCTGCTGCATACATAAGATCTCGAATCTGAGACCTGCTTAAACCGGAACAAACTGTTTACCACTTAATCCAACCCACGTTAGTGCTTAATATTAATATTGAACATTTAGTTCAATGATAATTTGGGGTTATTGGGTAATTTTTATTTGTTATAGGCCCAAAAGTAGTCTTATCTTTATCTTCATTTATATGTTGGGTTGGTTTAGATTTCCTATTTCTTGTACTAATTGGCCCAAAGAAAATCATTACTCGTTGCTATGATAAGCAATCGGCCCAAAAGGTGAAACCAAGTCCATGATGGAGTATACGTGTCGGAATAGGATTCCGCGTGCAATAAACGCAGATAAGGTGCATCTTAGGAGATTCTATTCCCCACATTACGTAATCTCTCCTCTTCTTTGCTCTTCCTTCTTCGATCAATTTCCCACCGATCAAAACACCTAAAACTTAAAAAACTCATCGCTTTATTCTTTATTTTCTCTGTTTCATCGCAGGTATTATATTTTCTTCTTCTTTTTGTTTTTTTTTTTTACTTTATTTTGTGTTCTAAATTTAATCCTTAGATCTGTTCATGTTGCCTGTTGCTTACACTTTTATCCCAAAAATCAAACTTTTTTCTTTTCTCTTGGTAATGGACTAATTTTACTGATTGAATAACAAATATAGAGGAAAAATTTTGAATTTTAGTTCAAAATTTGAGCTTCACCGTAAAAAAATTTATAGAATTTCTCATGCTGCTCTTTTGATTCTAAAGAAACGAATTATAGAAATCGGCTGATTGATTCTTTGATTCTGTTTAAAGTATTGTTTTTTTTAAATAAATTTTAGTGCGTCATATATATTTTTTAAAAATAATTTGAGCAATTCTGATTTTTTTCGTTCTTGCAGGGAACTTGAACAATAAGTTACCTAATTTGACCGTTTAAGCATTACAAAGATGGTTAGTTTTACATTACTTTATCATTGATATTACTCCATTATCCAGTGTAATGATTGCTTGTTGGGCAATGGGTAGCTTCTGGTGCTGTTCCTCGTGGAATCGAAGTTATTATTGTTATTATTATTAGCTCACTGAGTAATTTTGAGATTCGGGATTTTGATAATAGATGATTATACATTCTACGGATTCTTAATGTCTCCTTTCCTCCAAATTGCAGTTTTTTGACGGATATGGTTATCATGGTACATCGTTTGAGCAGAGCTATCGATGTTACCCTGCATCTTTCATTGAAAAGGTATTGAAAAGTAGGATGTCATGTGTATCTTATTTTGCTTCAGATTGCCGATATATGTCAGTAGAGATAGCTTAGTCTTTTGTCATTGGTTTGGAACATTAATCATATCATACTTGATTAGTTCTTTATTTTAAGGTCTCTTGTCTCCTATGTTGTTATTATTATTATTATTATTATTTTTTGGTATTCTTTGCTTCTCTTCATTGTAATCATATATTCTCTCATTGTTTCCCTTGCAGCCACAAATTGAAAGTGGTGATAAAAGTAAGTTTCCAAACATATGGTTCTGATTATCTTTTTCTTTTGTAATTCAACTTCTCTCTAACATATTTTCTTTATTTATTGTTTCAGTTATAATGCCTCCATCAGCCCTTGATCGCTTAGGTTAGTTGTTTTAATTGTGTTATCAGTTTATGTCTCATGATGAGTCTTGGTTCCTGTTGAGACAGCCGTTGAATTACTCAGAATGCTAATGCATGAATAAAATTATGCAGCATCTTTGCATATTGATTATCCTATGCTTTTCGAGCTTCGGAATGAGTCTGCTGAGCGTGTTTCGCATTGTGGAGTACTAGAGTTTATTGCAGAAGAAGGAATGATCTATATGCCATATTGGGTAGGCTGTGAATCCTTTTATATGCAAATGCTTCATATTAGTAGTAAAGTATTCTGGCATTACATCGTTGTTGCTGAGTTTGTGAAATCTTTTACCTGTCTGATTTTTGCCCTGTTGTATTGATGGTTTCATGTAGATGATGGAGAATTTGCTCCTACAAGAGGGAGATATTGTGAGGGTGAAAAATGTGACTCTTCCAAAGGGAACCTATGTTAAATTGCAACCCCACACGAAGGACTTTTTGGATATCTCAAACCCAAAAGCCATGTGAGTTGATTCTTGGTGATTTGTATAAACTTGATTCTTTGATGTTCGATGTTTAGCTAGAAAGGGGACTTCCAAAATTGAAAAATGTGTTCTTATCAATTCATCAACTGTATCATATATGCTGACAAATGCGTGTAATTTAGCTTCATGTGAGCCTTTGCTTCTGTATTTGGCCTGGACTTTGAGAAATATAGTTCCATGAATCTGTTTTTGTTCCCAGCCATGTGAAGTAGCTATTATAGACTTTTTCTTCTTAATCTACCTTTGCTCTTCAAGTTTCATTTAGACATATTGGCTTTAGTTTCACTTTCCTTAATTATGCAGCTTGGAGACAACACTGAGGAATTATTCCTGCTTAACCACTGGGGACAGCATTATGGTGGCATATAACAATAAGAAGTATTACATAGATATCATAGAGACAAAGCCATCAAATGCTATAAGTATCATTGAGACAGACTGTGAGGTAGATTTTGCTCCTCCTTTGGATTACAAGGAACCGGAAAGGCCTGCTGTAGCCACTTCTTCAAGCAAGGCACTCCCTCAAGGTGAAAACCTAATATCTTCATATACTTTTTTGAAGAATATCTTCATATACTTAGTTTCACTATTGTCTCTGGAATGGTTTATCATTTATCTTTGCTCTTAAGTCATTGTTTAGAATTTTAGTGGTTAATGTTAGTTTGGTTTTCCTTTTCCCTTTTTATGGATTATTTGTTTGGGTTCCAAGTTTAAGAAAGCTAAATGTTTTTACTAATATGATTGGTCGGGTATATTCTCAACTTCGCGGGAGTTTATGGATCTCTGTAGACTAGTGAATGAATATTTCTGGAAAGACGTCCGTTTATGCAATTCTGTGGGCTAGTGCACTCAAATTCATGGTAGATCTTATTGATGGATTATATTCTTTTCTAAAGGTGAAGACGCTCCAGCTGAAGCTGAACCAAAATTCAGCCCCTTTACTGGCGCTGGAAGGCGCTTGGATGGAAAGCCTTTGAAGGAACAGCCGGCACCAGTTTCTTCCTCAGTGTCCAAAGGGAAAGGTCCTGCTGTTTCCAATGGGAACAATAGCCAACCTTTAGGATCTAGCACACAAAGTACTGCTCGCCAGGCTCAGGGCAAGCTTGTATTTGGATCAAACGTCGGCCGTCCTAAGGAAACAAAACAGGTATACAACATCTTTGCATTTTCTTCATTTTGCCAAAACTAGCCAATGATATTTATTTTTTATGAAGGAAATGGAGATATAACACGGTTCTTTCTTCAATTTAGCAGGAAACTGGAAAAGAACCAAAACAGGAGCAGCCTGAAAAGAAGGAAGAACCCAAGTTCCAGCCATTTAGCGGGAGAAAGTACTCATTGAAGGGTTGATTAAATCAATCCTCATTTTCTTATGTTACCAGCCCTTGTTGGTAAAAAAGGAAAGCATCAGAATTATATATTCATCATCTGGGATGTTGTATTATCCAATGATTGAACTGTAGGTTGTCATGTCAAAATGGAGGTGTTAACTTATATTCCATTCTGTTGTGAATCTTAATTCGCTAAAAGAAAAGAAAGAGAATCACCAGATCAACATGCTATTGTTTGCACTTATGTTCATTGACCCGTAGTCCTTATATGCATCGTTATTTTAACTTGCTCTAAATTTCTTGAATGCGTTAATCCAATTTTAGCGTTATTTTTGTTCAACTCAAATGAAGGTGAACATCGAAAGATACAAACCAATGTACGAGTTGCCTGCTATGCCAAGTCTCTTGAGGGATTAAAAAAGCAGCAATTTGGCAGTAAAAACAGGTGATTATATGTTTTTGGAATGTAATTTCAGGCTATTAAATTATGATGCAAGAAAAGTGAATGAATCTAGGAAATGAAAAGGGGCGCATAACACATGGTAACTCACAATCTTACTCTATTATTTAGGATAAACTTAACTGTAATCCTCTCTATAGTAGGGGGAAAAACACAAATTGTCAAAAAAAGAATAAAGAATACAAATACCAGCATATGGTATCTTCTTCATTACTTGTGTAGTCTTAGGAAAGAATGGATCTTAGTGCATCCTTAACATAAGGATACTTAAATGGGAAACCCAACTCCTTTGCTTTTGCAGGGACCACCCTTTGCCCATCTAGCACCTGCAGCAAACCCAATTGGATGTGTTTCGGATGAATGTAGATGCAGAAAATAATATAAAGGAAAGAAAACAAGGAAATTATAAACCCACCACTGTGGCACCTTCCCCTAATACGGCTTTGAGGGCAAAGTCTGGCACAGGAAGCCATGATGGTCGGCCCATGACATTTCCCAATTGTTCGCACATCTCAGACAATCGAACGGGGTTTGGTGCAGTGCCATTTATAACTCCTGACATTTAGGTAAGCAAAGCAAGGGGATAAGCCACAAGCAAATGTGATTTAGCATAAGAAATACACTCCTAAATGGAAAATAAGAGTGAACAGGAAAAAAATGAAGATATAGTCGATAGCAAGTTCTAGCTGGCTGATAGCATGGCATAACAAAGCATTATATCAGTTTCGATTCGGTTTTTCCTCTTCAATGATTTATTCAGCATCATTTGTCTTGGGAATTTTTTCAACAGTACAATGATTCATACGTAAATTACCTTTATAAGATGGATTGGATATAGCTTCATATATTAGGTTCACTATGTCATCCAAGTGAATCCAGGAAAACCTATACAAGAAGAAACATGATCAACATGTTATCATGAGAAAGCAATACAAGCACAAGCAAAGAAATTAACAAGCAAACTTGGACAACTATTTGGCATTCTTGAAAGGTTCTTAAACCAGTATAACATTATAATATATGAAGTATAAGTGTATGAGAATTGTCTAAAACTTTTCTTTAGAAGTGCTTATTAACAGTGCATTAGCAGCATATAGATATCAAACACGAATGAGTAATTTCTTTTATTTGGTAGCATACCATTGCTTTCCAGAGCCCAAAGGTCCTCCAGCAAACATCATGAAGATAGGGATCATTTTGGCTGCAAAAGCTCAGGGATGTAAGATCATAAGGTAGTAGATTCTAATCTTTGAAGTTGATGAAACTGGATATGCACATAGTCCAATATTTCAAAGAAAGAATATGCATATTTGTTGGTCTTTGAGTTTGATTTGATCAACCTAAGCAGCTGAAAAGAAAAGCTTTCTAAGATAACCAGCTGAATGCATAAAGCTCTAATGCCTTTGATTTTGTTGGCACAATATCTTTCGATGAGTAAATTATACAAGATTGGAAAACACCCCCTTCTGATTGTAGTTATAACAGGCATATATTGGGGCGAAAGAGAGAGGGAGAGAGAGGAAAATGGGTATATACCTAGAGCACCACCATCTTTGCCAAGTACCACTCCAATGCGAATAAGAGCTAATCTCACATCCTTATTTACTTTAAGTGCTGTTCCCTCCCATTCCCTACAAACCTGAGCAAATAAATTCATTACTAAAAGAAAAGAAGAATGCTCAGCTAAGTAATCAGAATTATTTTGGTTTCTTACCTCAGCTAAGTAATCATTTCCTGGCGGACTGCTCTCATCAAATACTCGTGTTTCGCTTGTGCCTGAGCATTTAAGAAAGAGAAACAGGTGAATCTAAGCATATTAGAGGGAGCCCACATGCAGTTAATGATAATTGAATTGAATCTCATCCAGAAAATGGAGTGCTGCTCATCTTAAAAACCTTTGGATGTATGGATGAATGTGAGTTTGGTAAATTATAAATGTAGGCCAACCTAGACCAATGTTTCATGAAAGTGTTGGAAAAAAGTAGGAAATTGTGCTGGATACGAACCATAATAGCCAACAGCTGTTGCACTAACCAACACATTAGGCCTAACTCCTTCAGGTGAATTATTTATCAAATCTACAACCTTCAAAATCAGCAGTGGAAAAACAGTTAAAAAGAGTCATTTCTCTAAATGAAAAAATAGATCTTGCAAGTGCTTCCAAAACATAAAGAGTGGTAACGAAATTGATAAAGACCAACCTTTGAAGTAACTCTAATCCTGCTATGCTTAATCTCCTTTTTAATCTGCAATAGGTTAAAGCATAATAATTTATTCAGCATTTAGGGATGTTTGAGAAGAAACAGGATATCCACTTTAAAACTGACACAAAGAGACAAGATAGAAAGTGTCACTGCTGCTTAATTCAAGAGTTGTTTAAGGCTAAATAGATTAAATCCAGATCTCAAGGCCTAAGTAGGAAGATATTATAGCAACTCTGATATTGTTGACTTAATTTGCTAAATGCCGACTTCTATCAAGTAACATGTTATCACAACTATAATAAGAAAACTTCAAATGCCTACCTCAGGAGACCATCTTGTGCTTATGGGCATTCCAGCCAAATTTACAACAGCATTTGATCCTTCAATGCAATCTTTCCACCTTGACTCCTCTGCAATTATGATTCCCGGAAAGTCCCTGACTGAAAATGCCAGGATAACAAAGAATTAATAGGAATGAAAAGACATAGAAGTACATGCATCTCTATCACTATACATCTGTTTGCTTCAGACTCTCAGAGGTTCACCTTTTCTGCTAATCAAATTTTACCAACTTCTCCATGTAGAAAGCAACTTAAAGCAAAACCAAAAGTACTCATTACCTTCTTACCCGGAAATATTAACTCTGCTTTGGATTTAGAGCGTGTCAAGACACGAACATTATGATTGTCTGCATTTCAATTACATTAAAAGCTTAGTTCAGATTAGAAAAAAATAAGTAAATTATAAGCAAAGTTCTCAGTTTTCACTTTTCAATTATAGTCATGGGAGGTTACCTGCATGCAGTCTTTGCACCAATCTTTTACCTATAAAACCAGTAGCTCCTGTCACTGACACAGTCATCTGATTTGCCTACAACAACCTACAAAGTGTAAACAAAGTCTCCAAAGATAGCACATTTGGGGCCTCTCAAAGATAGCAGTACTTCCCAAATAATTGGAGACAGGAAAAAAAAAAGTTGCTTTCAAGCTAATAAAAGCCAGAATTTGTTGAAACAAACCTTCTGAGACTGAGCAGCAGCACAGAAAACCCTGAATTTATTCTCACCCACCTTTAAAAAAAAACACACAAGCCAAAACAAAAGGAATTATTACTACCTAAATGCAAAAATAATGTGGGAAAAATGGTGAATTTTTGGGTCAGCCTGGACTTACAGAAAAAGAGTGAGGGATGTGAAGGGAAGGAGAGATGGAGTGAGTCCATGAAAGAGAAGTAGGACTGCAAAACACCTTCATTTTCATGGAAAATCTTTTTCTCGAGAAAATTCTCCTCTGTTAGCTTAAACCGAGACAAATGGTTACGAAAAGCTAATGAACTTTTGTACATTCAAGGGTTGAATTGAACCAAACAAAGGGTCGTGTCCAATTGGGAGCCACATCAAACTCAAGCCATCTCCATCACCCGTTTCCTGTTGTGGCTTCTACTTCTGGACTAGAGTAAGCAATTCTTTCCCGTTTTATTTTCTTCCATTAATTGGTTAATAATTGATAATTTTAACCGGGAAAAAAGATCATTAAAATATAATAATATTTTCAATTAGGCCCAAACCAAATCTCAAATGCCAGAGAAATCTGGGCCGGAATGCAACATATGTTGGACCCAAACTTCTCCTAACGAGCCCAATTAAATGAAATCAAAACAATTAAGAAGCCCAGTTAAAGAACAAACGTGTCTAGTTTTAGGCTTCTTGTCGTCTATGGTTTAGTGAGAGATTTTGAGCAGACAAGGAAATGGCGATGATGCAGTGGTGCGGCGCAGTCGCAAGGAGGGTGATGACGGGCCAGCGGCCTTCTCTAACATCAGCTTCGCCGAGTGGGGCGGCGGCGATGGGAGCGCCGATCCTGTGTGGAAGAGGTGACAAGAAGACAAAGAAAGGGAAAAGATTCAAGGGATCGTATGGGAACGCCAGACCCAAGAAGGAGAAGATGATAGAGCGTATCAAGGATAAGGTCGAGGTTCCCAGGTCTACCCCTTGGCCTCTTCCCTTCAAGCTCATCTAATTTTCTTTTTCATTAAAAAAGTTATCTCTTCTGTAACAGCTGTAGTAATGAAGCTAAAATTTCTTTAATGGCTAAATGAGTAGAATTTGTACACTTTTGTGCCTTTTTGATGATTGGGTTCTTGTTTCTGAAACTGTTATGTATTAATAATTTCAAAGTTTCTTTTTTTTTTTATAGCCTCATGACTCATCTTCTGTATTAAAATGTGTTATTCCTCCAGCCTTTATAACTTTTGCATAGGGGCAGAGAAAAAACCATTGTTACAAAGCAATAATCTTTGTTTGGTTAAGGAATCAGAACATGTTATTTATGCTCATCTGATAATTGGAACATAGTTTGTTTATTGTGAAGAACCAAAGACAAGGCTTTGGTAAGTCTTTTACAAGATGTGGATTTTGAATCACCCTTTGGACTTTGCTGCCTAATGTGTTTCAACTGGTTGATTAATTCTTGGTTGAAAACAGAAAGCTGTACTGCACCTAAAACTTGGTTTGGGTTAAACTTCACATTGCTCATGATTCATTCATGGTTATATTTTAGCCTTTTTAGGATGAAGAAGGTTATGCTTTGATATTGGAAATCTGATTAAATTGTTGGCCTTCTCAAAGGAAAGCTATGAATTTTATGTACTTCTGTTTATCTTCCTCTTGTATGATTGAAAGGCTTAGTTGGATTCATATATGCAGCATCAAATAGTGTTCATGTTTGGATAGAATGAAATTGCTGAATTTTGATATATACAGATGAAATGTACATGAATATGGTAGATGTTATTTGTTTCTCTTGATAAAAGACCAGCTCAATCTAGACTAGAAGAAGAGATAAAAGATTAATATTTTGTAAACAGTCCTATGTGCTATTAAAAAGCATTTCCTACCCATGCTTCCCTGCTTTATTATCTCCCTTCTGCTGCTGTGCTTCAAGTTGACCCAAGGCAGGCAGGCATCAATGGGAACTTCATCTCCTTTGGGAGCTTAAGGATCCCTTGGTTCAATCTCTCCATTAATCTCAGCATATTACATCAGAACAAGTTAGGACAAGTAATAATGTTGTCAAGGAGAACATTTAACATCTGCATTAACCATGATGAAAGCTGGTTTCCTTCATCTCTGTCTGTTGGTGAAAGGGTTTAAAGATCCAGTGCAAGCTCCATAACAATGGCGACTCCGATGATGAAATATATCAAGCCAAACAAAATGGTGGTGACTCCTATGGAAACCGTTAAGACATGATGCTTGGTCTCTCCTGATTCAGTTGCAAGCCTAAATCCAGTATACATGGCCAACAAGATCATAGACACAGTTATTACAGTCACAATGACCTTGGCAATAGCTTTTGAAACCGTCTTTGCCTCCTGCCCTGTTCCATGGAAGAGAGAAAAAGAATAAGTAAGCAAACTACAATGAATATAAGGGAGATGAAATGAAACTGATGATAAAATAAGCTTTCTTGGCTTGGCATTGGGAGGGTTTGCCTATTCAACAAAAAAAACAGGCATCATCTTCCTCAGCTAATTCCCATCAACCTGATTTAAACATGGAACATTTTGTTTATGATTCATGACTACCCCAATTAATTTTGCCCTAAATTTTGCAAATTCACCAAGGTTTTCTCAAAACCAGACTGCCTAGAGACCTAAAATTCTAACCTAGGAGCAATACATTGAAGCAGGATGCATTAACACACCAAAAAAAAAAAAAAAGAAGCTAAGCCCTTCGTTCTATTACCTTGATGTATGCCGGAAAGGTCTGGTAGCTGTTGGGATATATTCAAAAACAGGTCGGCAAGAATAGAAAGGCCGACGATGAGAAAGAAGAAACCGAAGACCATGGTGGTGACTCCTATATGGAAAGCCCGGGCGGCAACGGCAGTGTATCGCCAAGGTTCCATTGCCAGTTTAAATCCGCAACAAATGGCCCATAATAGCAATCCCATTGTAACCAAAGAGCCAGTTATCCGCAACAATGCAGGCGAAGCAATAGCATACCTTCGTTTCATCTTCTTCATCTTTCTGTCTCCAAATTGACCTAAACCAAGAGAAGCCAAAATGAAACGAAGGCAGACCTTTTTTACTATGATGAAAACATCATCAAAACTTTACAATAGAAGAAACTTCTGCCATCATTGGCATCTCGTCGACGTCCAAATCCAGGTCGCTTTTTCTTATAGTTTTTGTTGGTTAATGCCTGTGGTAATGGCTTGGGAAAGATGTAGTTTTCAATTGGGGTTGGAAAGAATATGAAATTTTCATGTTGTGAACCTCACCTTAACCATTTAGCTTTTAAAAAAAATCAATTTTGTTTATCTCTGTCGAGTAACGTGTGTGACCCAACAAATTGCAAAATATGCCATCACGTTTAAAATTCCTTGTGCAATTATCCTATTCCTTGTAGCAGTTATATCGACCGTTAGACACTTGTGTGTTCTGTCACTATTTTGAGGAATTTGTCTTGGTGTATTGTCAAGGACAATAACAACGAAATAGAGCAATAATACTTCCAAATTTTATTAACTTCCATTTGCCTTGAAATGACATCCTCAGTCAGCAGCATTCATCTGTATCTTCTTATCATAATTAGCTGTACGAGTCGATTTGTGATTGTCAACGGAAATTTTCTTTAAATTAGCTATCCTGCGCTGCGATCAACTAAATGCATTGCTAAAAATTCATGGTTTGGGTCTAATCTAAGTTTTCCTAAAAACGAAATATCAAATATCCCCAACTTCCCCTTTCCTTCTGGCTTCTGCTCTTTGCCCTTTGCCCTTCAACCTAACCTAACCATTGACTAGGTTTATAGGTTCCCAACAACTTTTGTAGTGCTTAACTGCAACAGGCTATATCTTTCGATATTTGCAGCCCCTTACTGACCAGTTACCTGAAATTGGAAAATGTCTTCAAATGCCCCAAAGACAAAAGATGCATTCAAATGATTCGATACAAACAAAGGATTCATGATCATTATCCTTCTATGCCATGGCAACAGGCATTGGGTACCTTCGATTCTTATACAAAAACAAGACAGACAGCAATAAGCACAAAGGAGCATCGACATTTTAATGGTTAATAAAGCTTAATTTCGTTTTCACTTGAACGAATACAATGTAGCTGCCCCTTGATCCTTCATTACACCCAAAGGACCTCTAGACCTGCATCAACCGAAAATTAAATATTCAATGTAAGCCTGTAAGGAAATAACCAAATGGGCAGGGGGGAGAGACACTTGTAATTATTCCTATGTGATTCTGCATGGGATTTTCTTATTAAAGAGGATGCTTAGGGTGAGGATTAGCAGTAAAGGATAAACATCATTAAATTTTGACAAGAGAAACATGTAAATTTGATTCCCGGTGACGAATAACCCCATTAATTACTTCCTCAATAAACTAGACTTAATATCAAGAAACTTAATTAAACAGGGGGGAAACCTCTCACATTCAAATAGAATATTAACTTTTCACTTTCAACATATAAATCTAGCCATGCAACTTTTCTCAAACTTAGTTTCACATTTTTACACTTATGCTTGCTCCAGAGGAGCAGAAGCTCCTCTCTTAACATGATATGTATTTTATACATGAATCCAATAGAATTTTGCCACTTAACTTTTAAGAAAAGTTCTGCCAACCAGTGATTCTACTCCTCTATTGACATAATAATGTATTTTCAATAAGAATCTAAGAGAATTTTGCAACTAAGCTTTTAAGAAAGTTCTGCCAACCAGTAGCTAGTCATTTAAGACAAACCACACTTATCGAAGAAATCTACACAATCAGTGATGTAAATCTGAGTAACAAATTGTAAGCCTAACCTTTATTCTCGAGATAGAAAAACCGCATGCTTTTAGTCTCGGCCATAATCATACACAATCTCAATCTGCATTAAGGAATAATAACTTTAGTTATAGTAGTTGACAGCATTTACTTTAACTAATTAAGCAACAAGAAGAACACAGAATATTCATATTTGGAGATTTCAAGCCGATTTAAAGACCATCTGACTTCCCCTCTTCCCTTCGCCCTACCATTAGCCAGCAATATTGACAGATGCAAGTTTTGACATTAGATCAAGAAAAAGATAAACCAACCTACTTAAAGGAGAAACAATGAGTGTAAATTGTAAGAAATAGTGCAAACAAAGAACATAACCATCCACAATAATATAGTAAAACAACAAAGGCAAAAGAAGCTCCTCTAGTGTTACTTTTCTTCTTCTGATCTGCTGTATAAGATAAAGCAGATAACTATAGAGACGCAATGGGCAGGACGAGATGGAATGTGAGAGGAGCAATCTCCAGTTAATAGATGAACTTTTAAATAATATATGAAAAACTAGAGTGCATATCTACTTCCATGCAAAGAAGGAGAGTGCTTATACTCACAAAAGTTAGACATAAGAATACTTCAAAAAGTTGAAATGGACTATGAGCAACAAGAATCGTAAAATAGGTAAGGTAACATGTGTAATGAAAGAAAGAGCTCAATAATAAGCAACAAATTAATCGTGAAACTTACCCCAGAAGGCGGTTCAGGGTTTCGAGTGAACTTGGAACCACCAGGAGCCCAAGGAACTGCAAATGGAAATGATACATTAGCTTCAAACAGCATTACAGGTATAAAGCTGGAAAATAAGCACCTCATAAGAAGCCTTCCTATATTCACCCTAAACTAGTCACGTGCTAACAAGCCCTGGACTTCATGTATAGTAGGGTAGATTTTCTCTTCACCTACATCTACAAGCCCCGGCTTTCATGTATATAGCTTCTTGGATGTTGACTAAAGTTAGTTGGTAATCATCCAACTATCGTCTTAGAAGGAATTGAGATTGTCAAACTTTTATGTATATTTCATAAGAATTCATTCCATTTTCAAACTTTGGCCATTTTCCTCACAATTGTTTCAAAATGAAGTTGAAAAGAACGCATGAATGCCAAAACACAGTTACAAGTTCCTTCCACCCAAAAGTTATAGAGATGACATAAGAATTTAGCATCCAATCTATTTGATTATCCCCTTCAATAATAGTATATGTATCTCTATGTCTCTTTCAAATGTGTTGATACGCAGTTCTATACGTTCCACAGTTTCAGTAATTGATTCAAATGGAAGCTCCCATACAAAATCACCGAAGAACTACAACAGTACTTACCAATATAAGGATCAGGGTGCCGCCACTTGTTGTAAGTTGCTTCACCTTCTGCTATCATTTTGTCAATTGTGTCAAGATCTTCCTGCAAAAAAGAAACCCAACAAATCGTACAATGCATGCGTCACCAAAGGAATTGGGCAATTGGCATTACCAAAATAACCAAAAAAAACCCGACAACAAGAATCAGCATTTACATGAGTCCTTAAGTTCAATGAGCTCAAATCATCATAATGAAAACAAAAACTAAATAGAAATCCCGACACCGTACCTGAAAAAGTTACTTCACATTACATGACAAATGAAATATCAAGACTCAATAAATCCTCATTCAAGTTAAATACTTAATTCAATCAAAAGAAAAGGCTAGAAAATGCGACTATGAGAAATGAGGAAGACTAACCACATGCTTATTGGCTTCGAATTTCTCGCGAAGGTCACAAGCCTAAAATCAAATTAAACAAAAAAATTAAAGATTTAATTGTTTGAAAACGGAAACTATGAGTGTAAATTACTGCGATCGTGAGAGAAATGAGGATTTACATCTTGATAGAAGAGGTGGCGATGGACGGCCCAGTTGAGGGTATCTTTGAGAGCGCGGCGGTAGAGGTTCCGGACCCTCTCTTTTTGCGCTGCTCTCCGAGCTAAATACGCCGCCGTCTGAACTCCGCTCATTTCGGTTGCTTTTGCTTTCTCTAGACTCTTCCTTCTCAGGCTCTTCCCCACTCCGTTTCAGCCTTTTCAGGTAAGGAAGCGTTGATTCCAAAGACTGTAGTAGACGGAGCGAGTGATACAGAAACGACAACGTTTGCCATATTTAAACGCTGCGTTTAATCTCTAAATAAAACGATTTTATTTTATTTTTTTATTAATAAGAAAAGAGAGAATCAGTTATAAGTTATAACCTAAGAATTAAAACCTGGGCAGAACATTCTAGGGCGCGGGACTGCAAAATTAGAGGGCTGAGAGTGGAGTTCAAAGGT
Organism: Corchorus capsularis; assembly: GCA_001974805.1. Lineage (NCBI taxonomy): Eukaryota > Viridiplantae > Streptophyta > Magnoliopsida > Malvales > Malvaceae > Corchorus > Corchorus capsularis. The sequence continues at coordinate 26,666 of AWWV01011111.1, forward strand.
GGGAGCTAGTGCAAAGCCGAGCCAAGAACGAAGACAATAAGAAGATGATTATTCCAGTTCGTTGCTTCACATGCGGGAAGGTCTTTTTCTTTTCTTGCTTTCTCTTCTTTCCCTTTTTGTTTTATCCCTCAAACACAGCAAAAAAAAAAATTGCATTATAACTCTTATATTTCTTCTTTTGATTTTGATTTTGTTCGATGTAGGTAGGCGATAAGTTTAGGGTTTTTGTGACTTTTGATGCTCTAACTTCGAAATATTTGACTGGGTCTTTGCAGGTCATTGGTAACAAATGGGACACTTACCTTGATCTTCTCCAGGCGGACTACACTGAAGGGTTAGGAACTCTGTTGTTTTTTTTTTTTTTTTGTCATTATTGCTTTATTTTGTTGTTTTAATAGTTGTTAAAGTTTTATGTAGTTGTATTATTGTTATGACTTATCTATTGTGCCAATCGCTCAACACACACATTTATTTTCCTGTGAATTTCTATGGATGCTATTGTTATATGATTGGTGCTTTTGGGGTGATTTCTTTGGTCGATATCTACAAGAGCACTTAAAGCGATTTGGGTTGGTTGGGGACTTCAGATTTTTAGGAGTATGTAGCATCTAAGGTTGTCATTCTTAAATTTTGAATGTGCTATGCAAACATCCTTGCAAACTCATTTGAAGAATTATTCCCTCAAATTTTTAGTGGAGATACGATTTAATGCACTGTTATCAATTGGTTTTCTTTTGAACTTCAAACATGCAATGCATTATGTGATTATGTTACTTGATGTTTGTCATTGTACCTTTTATTAAATCATTATAGATGCGCTTAATGATTGTTTGGAGAGCAACTTTCCCATTGTTTTATTTTGTTGAGAGAAAATTAGAAAATTGTCAGTTAGTACTCTCTTCACATCTCCTCAATTGTAACAGTAATTAACTAGCTCAAAGGATTCACTGAAAGCCTTTCTCCTAGGCTTCCCTTAACACGGCCCTTTGCTTGTTTATTTTTCACATTGTGCTTGGTTCTCGTTTGATTGGATGGAATTAGCATGGTTTTCATGGGCCCATGATTTCCTTTTCCTTTTCTTAAGATTGAATTTGATGTGATAGTGTTTTGTTAGTATCATCTAATACGAAGAAGGCCGTGGAGCAAGTGTTGTCACTGGTCATGATAACGGGTGCTAGACATCTTCATTGGGAAATCAAGAATTTAGGAAAACTCAAGCAAGGATGTCATTAAATTAGGTTTAAAGTGAAACTGCCTGATTAATCAAGAGGAGTTTAAAGTTCTAGTTTGTAGAGATATGTTGATAATGCAATAAATGCTTTAGCTAGATGCTAATCAGATCCTTATTACTTACTGATTTTATTCCAATTATTTGGAACCTTTTTAAGTCTTATGTCCATCATTTCACAATGATGTTGTGAAATTATGCCTGTTGACTTATTTGAGCTGATGTCATTTGCGAAATTGAACATCAGTGCGTGGTAAGAGCTAACTATTGATTTTTTTTTTTTTTTGTGGTTTAAATATTAAATATGAAACTTCAAAGAGTCTCTAAAGTGTTATCCTGCCTAATTGAAGACCTGTTTTTGGAGTCTTCTTGTTAAAGAACATATCGTTTATGCTTTTCCTGCTCCTCCAACATGAAAAGTTTCTCTCTTGGGTGATGCTACTAGATTGATGTAAATTATCAAGTTCCTGCACCCGTCTGGAATGAGTAAATGTATCTAATAAGCATCTGCACACGTGTTTTTATGTTGCAAATCGATGTGAATCACAAATGAATTTATGCATTTGTGCTCATCTTTGAATCACATAGTCTCCATTTATGGTAGTCAGCCTGCAACAATCAGAGGTGTTTACGAGTGTTATTCTTCAGAGATAGCTATTAACTTGTAATTTGTTTGGCATGCAGAGATGCTCTTGATGCGTTGGGCTTAGTTCGTTATTGCTGTAGGCGAATGCTAATGACTCACGTGGACCTCATTGAGAAGCTTCTGAACTACAACAGTAATCTCTCTATTCCCCACCTTTCATTCTGTTTTGACTCATGTTTATGTGCACTTATGTTGTGCCTCATTCCACTTACTATAATCATTACTGCAGCTTTGGAGAAGTCAGAGACGAGTTGAGGAAGCATGTAGTTAGTCTTGCGTGCTCTGTTGCAGTTGCCTCTGTAATTCTTGGTTGTGTTCTAATCCAAACAAATGAAAGACTAGTAGTCTACTTTTCTTTAGTTCTATAATGGGTCATTTGTATCTGTGCACTCTTATCGTAGCATGAAAAACTAAATTGATTGGAGCGTGGTTCCTGCTAGATTTGAAATGTACTTTGTCCTGTGATAATCGTTTTGTCTTGTTAATAGATGCGATTGAATTTTATACTTTAAGTTACTGTTAAAAACTTAAAATAGTGCTTCAAAAATGTTTTGCAATGTTTTTTGTGGTAGATGATTTCATACTGGAATGGTAAGTGTCACAAGCCTAAAATCAAATTAAACAAAAAAATTAAAGATTTAATTGTTTGAAAACGGAAACTATGAGTGTAAATTAATGAGATCGTGAGAGAAATGAGGATTTACATCTTGATAGAAGAGGTGGCGATGGACGGCCCAGTTGAGGGTATCTTTGAGAGCGCGGCGGTAGAGGATCCGAACCCTCTCTTTTTGCGCTGCTCACCGAGCTAAATACGCCGCCGTCTGAACTCCGCTCATTTCGGTTGCTTTTGCTTTCTCTAGACTCTTCCTTCTCAGGCTCTTCCCCACTCCGTTTCAGCCTTTTCAGGTAAGGAAGCGTTGATTCTAAAGACTGTAGTAGACGGAGCGAGTGATACAGAAACGACAACGTTTGCCATATTTAAACGCTGCGTTTAATCTCTAAATAAAAGGATTTTAATTTTATTAATAAGAAAAAAGAGAAAGGAGAAAATGTTTTTAAGAAATGAAAATGGAAGGAAAATGCTTTCATGTACCAAACACACTTCTAATATTTAACAGCTTTCATTATTAAAAAATGGAAATGAACTTATAAATGGTTTTGAATTTAACCCTTTTTTAATAAAGCTAATGGATTATACTGTCAAATTGATTAAACATCATTTAACATTCAATTTGTCCCTCAAAAAAGAAAAACATTCAATATGACTTTTCCTTTGGAAAAAAATACTATAGAAATTATATTAGTTATTTTAAAAATAAGTCTATGAAATTGGTATTTGCTCATATTCTTAGTATGAATATTTGGTTCAATTAAATCCATTATTTGAAATGGCAAATAAGCCTGCAAAGTAGCAATTGTAGAGAAGATTATCCAAAAGTGATTGTTAGTTCTACTTCTACATTTGGGTTCATTTCTCTAGTTTTTCACAGCAATGGCTCTTCAATACTTTTCTTCTTTGAAGCAAAGTTCTGCAATACTTGAAAATAGTGATTACATCTTAACTGATAATAATGAACCAAGGTTAGTCAGTTAGCATTTGGCAATTGACTGTTAATTTCATTCAATAGGCTGAGAAGAACAAGGGAATTTCAGTTGCATCATTCTTTCAATAACAGGGAAATGTTAATGTTCACTAGGTGAGGAAAAAAGATCGGATAAAACTGAAAAAGCACCAGCAAAACCTATTCATTAACTGGTAAAAGCCTAACAAAACCAGAAAGCAACGTTCGGAATCCGAGTTCACCTAGATATTAATACACACACATGTAGGAAACCAGAAAAGAAATCAACAACTTGGCTTCTAAGTTCTAACCCCTTCAGGTTAAAATTTACATTTTTACACCACTCTATGATCGGTCATTACAATCTGTTACGGTTTCAATCACAAAAAGAATGCTCTATATGGCCTATTATATTTAAGAAAATCACCTCTAAAGCTGTATACAAATATGTTTTGAAGGCATTACTGATCTCACAAAAGGGATGCCATGCTGTTTTTCCAACCATAGGATCTTCGTCTTGGGCGCGGGGGAGTAAAGCTAAGCCCGAACATTTCCTTGAGGGCTTGTCCCTGCTCTACGAACCTAATTAGCTTTGCAACAATAGCAGCACTCTCCATGATGTGATTCATATCTTTGTTATTGCTCCACAACTGATTGACCAGCTGGAGTCTTCTCTGCTTTGAATTTAACTCGATGCCCCATTTCTGATACAGTTTCTGTCTTTCTCCTTCTGAAAACCTTTTGCGCATCAGCTTGCTCAATGTTTGTCTCTCACGGCGAAGAGCTCTCAAACTGTGTCAAAAAATTGACAGATAAATAAAAGTAGATTTAGGTAGAAATTAGAGCAAGGAATTCAGGAAAGTTTACATGCAACAACATCCACGTCACCATGAAAATATAAAACAGTACCACCATTGGTGCTTAAGAGAGAGAGTGGGAGAGAGAGAGAGAACCTTGAAGCGAGTGTGAGGGTACGACCATCTTCTACGGCTTGATTTCCTTGAGAGAATGTATCTTTCATGAAGGTAAGTCTCCTAAGCTCTACCTCCATGTAAATGGAATCGGTTGGATCACCTTTAAAAAGCAGGAAGAAATATGTTCTGTGAACCAAGGAAACATTACAAGTTTGCCAAAGTTCAAGTATTGCTCTCTGCTGCCTTTCAAATTCCAGGGGCCAATCCAGAGGAGTGCCAGATGCGTCAAGCATTGGATCCAATCCTACATCTTTCATACTCTTTCCAGACTCGTCCACTTCTAGTCCCGTACCCTGAACCAAGGATGAATGCATCAAAACATTTTCAATGAAATCAAAATTCATGACATGTTCCCAATTGCACATTTTAAAGATTCCCCAGACATATAAAGGACAATTAAAGGCATATTCTCACCTGACCATTCACCAGTTGCTTCTTTAGTCCAGCAACAAAAGTCTGAATGCTCGTAATATCCTCATCTGCAGAAGTCTTGATGGAAACACTCCCAAGAGAAGATTGAGAATCATTCCTTGAGAGCACTCCATTATTGGCACCATAATTTAATGATGGAAACTTCTTTCGATATCCCTCTGGTCTGCCAGGAAAGTTCTTCTCAAAGCCATTAGGCGGGGTCCTTCCAATATGTTCTCCATCAGCATAAGGAGAAGATGTACCACCTGCGACATCTGCTCTACAACTCCAGCTCCTGCTCAACTTCAGGTGTCTAGAGCTTGACAAATCTGCTACCTCAGCATCTGGGGAAGGACTGACTAGAGAATCAATTGTCTTCTGTACATGATGGAGTCTTTGCTCTAATGCATCATATGTGAAACCATTTTGAGTATGATTTGCTTCTATATCTCCATTCATTAGGGTAGACACTGTTTCCTGACCATCCACATCTCCATCTCCGAACATCGTCAATGCCAATGTTCCTTCGCTTTCCCCATTTGGCAGAGCATGAGAATGAGAATTATTTTCCCTCCCTGATTCTTCTGCCTCAATACATTGAACTTCTTTGCAGTATTCATCAGGATCATCGGCAGTTCCACCTGTTTGCCCGGAATCAGATCTAACAAGCTTCTTTCCAAATGACATAGGTGAGGAGGACACAGAATGATCTTCATTATTGTCCTGGGGGCCATGATAGGGCTCCTCAAGATTACTTCCACTCTCTGTGTCATAACAGTGACCTGAATTAAATTTCCGAAAATGCAATCGATTAGAATCAGCCAAACATGATGCCCCTGATACTGAATGGTCATCTTCCCATGTGTCCCCAGCTTGCTGACTGGGATGGTAATTGATCCTTGCCTGGTCAGAGAAAGGGAAGAAGAGTAATTAATCAGTGATTAAGCAATAATGTGAACTTTATACTTCAAAAGGCCGATGAACAATATAGCAATTAGGCACTATATACAAGCATGCAAACCACAGAATTTAGCCAATAATGTATACCGATTGTCCAGAATCTTGGTCCTGTCCAATCATCCTTAGTAAATCCTCTATGCGGGATTGAGCGAGATCACGTTGCTTAGTCAACTCTCTAATTTCCTTCTCCATCTGCATTGAGCAAAACCATGTAATAATTGTTAGGCAACATGTAATGCTAATGCCTAAGCTTTTCCATTCCATGTTTAATGTTTTACATGTCAGCCTCATTCATAATACTGCACCAAAAACCAACTTTTTCTACTCACAGAACAAAACAATTTCCTTTCAATCTAACTTTGCCCAAGCAAAAGTAACACAAATTATGAGAAGTACAAGATGTATAATCAAGATATGACTAGGTAAAATTGGTCGTGAGTTGCGAACAGAGGGCCCTTCAAGTAAACACGTGAAACTAAAAGCACTTAAAATATTGGGCAAGTGAAGTGTGAAAAACTATAACCACCAAGACACAAATGCATAGTCAAGACAGGACTGGTAAAACAGGTTATGAGAATGTACAAAACTATTATAATTTGACCTAAATAAGTCCGAAGAGATGCTTTGAAAAGTCAAACTCAACACCCTCTACTTAGTATTAAGTGCTATGCATATTATGACTCTGACTATAATGGAATTTAAGGATCACCTGCAGGAAGCTTTTGGGCAGTAAATATGCAATATATTAATAGAAATTCATCTATTTTCAGGTAAACAGTGGCATGTACAACTAAATTTGCAACAAAGTTTAGAGAGGAAATCAAAACCTTTTGAATCTGAAGATCTCTCTTTCTCAGTAAAGCTGCATAGTCACTGTTTGAGGAAGGTGGAGCAGGAGTCCTCAGTTCACTTTCTAGCCTGGCCACCTCTCGTTGTAAATGCTTAACTAAGGCCTTATCAGACATAACCACATTAACCTGTGCTCTTGTGGTAATCTCTTTTGCACAACAAGCAAACAGAAGAGTATTCCTGGTTTGTTCAACATGGCTTCGTGCAGGGCTCAAGGTACATATGATCGCAGTTCTGGCATTGCCACCCAAGCAAGGCTGCAGAATGCGTGTCAGCTTAGAATCTCTGTAGTTGATATGTCCTTGTCTGCCTTTACTGCATCCACAACAGCACCACATTGATCAGTTGAGCAATGTAGTCTGTAACAATATTTTAACAATACATTGCCTTTTTAAAAAATAATAATAAAATCATCAATATCTTATATATAAACACAAGCTCGTTGTAAAAAGTGATTAAACAATCATGCTATTGAGAAAGATTCAGCTCTCCGTCTTAAATGAGCAAGCAATCATATAACATATTTCATATCACCATGCTCCAAACTCTCTGTTTCCATTTTGAATTGAAAATGGAACACCAAAAAAAGAGGAATTCAATAACCTTGGTAATAAAATAGTAAACAACCATAAAACTATGTTCAAAGAAATTAGATGTACTAAATAATCTCTTGCAACCTATTGAGACTAAAATAATGAGCATTTTAAATAGTATATGACAAATTGAAAATCGAGTTAACCTTAGCTTGCGAACAACAGTTGACAGAGTCAGTAAACTACGATTTATGTGGCAACCCTCTTTCAGTCTTGCCCCAGTGGATAATGCCTGAGATGCTCGCTCACTTCCAGCTAAATCAATAAAATTCTGCACTCAAAACCATATTTTTCACAACTTACCATATTGTTATATGAGAAAAACTACATGTTTATTGAGCAGCAAATGTAAAAATAAATTCCGCGAGCCATACCACACTGGCTGAAAGGGTTGTTGAATTTTCTTTTCCTAGGAACTCACGAGCAGAGCTTTCAATTGTCTAAAAAAGTTACAATCAAATTAAAGTAAGCTAAAACGAAAGAGAAAGAAACTCAACATCACCAGACAGAAGCTATTAGCCAAATAGCCAGCAACAGGAAGAGAAGGGCAGAGGAGCATACCAATCTGATAATTTGATGAGATCTGGAGCTTCTCTCATTCAACGAGGTCTCTCCTATCTTTCTTTGAGCTGCAACAGTGCAATGCAATAAGAAATTAATAACAATATATAAAGGTGCAACATCATCCCGCAAAGAAAAAGCTCCTTAAAATGCTTTACCTTCACAAATTGCAAGGAGTTCTTTCAAATGTTTCAAGTCCCTCAGTGGTTCCTCAGTGACTTTTTCCACAATGGTTCCTTTCTGATGAAAAAAAACTTGTTATAGCAACCATATACCCAATAAAATGAAACTAACACAGATGTTGTTGTTTACCTCAGGATCATCACGCAGCCTAAGTTGAGTATTATCCGAATTTAGGAGGTCTCTAATAGCTTCATTGTATATCTCAATTGCTGAGAACTTCACAACAAATGCTCTCTCTTCATGCTGCAATGATGACACCAGTATAACATAAAGAATGATTCTAAAATGTAGATAGGGAAAATACATAGTGGAACCAAACAAGCTAAAACATTCATTACCCTGCTCATGTAGTCATATATATCCGCAACAGTATACTCGGTTATTCCAGTCATGGTGTATGTCTTCCCACTGCTAGTTTGTCCATATGCAAAAATACTAGCTGAGGACATCATGAAGATTATAGTTAGAGAAAAAAAAATTTGATCAAGTAGTTAATCAACAGAGAACAAATACCGAGATGCCAATACCCCTACTTACAATTAATACCACTAACAACTTGAAGAGCAATCTCCTTGGCTCCTTCTTCATACACTTGCTTTGTTGGGCAGTCACCCCGAAATACTCTATCTGCATAACATATGAAGGAACAAAAAAGATTGCACTATAAATATAGATACGAAGTAACTCTCTGCATCAGAATTGCTTCCAAATCCCAAGCACATGACAGAAAAACTTGTTTTGATTTCAGTGCTGTTAACCCTGATTTAAAACTTAAGCAGACAATGTATGACATACAAAATATTTGCATATAGAGATCTTGTGATAATTAAGATAGCATAATTCAATCAGCAGGGTATTTTTAAGGATTTAGTATGTTAAGATGAATGTAGATCAGGAATGCCAACTTCAGCAAATTTGAGTTGGAAATTAGATTCAAGTATCACTAGTTTAATGCAACAAAATACATTAAATCACAACTCACCAAATGTATAGGCCGACGGAAATGTAGAACCTTCCCGGAGGGTGTTCCGATATAGGATGGTACTCTCATTGATGCACTCCCAATCAGCAACTTCATTTGCCACAATTTCCTTGTCACTCAAAGGCCTCAACCTCACCAGAACCAGGATCCTCTCCTCACGAGAACCAGCCATTTGCGCCTTCTGCTCCTTGTCCAACTTCTTTAACTCTTCCCCACCAATTGCCCCCATTTTCCACGCTCCTCTTTTTGTCGTTACTCACTCACCCTACAGCACGTTAAATCGAAAAAAGACCCATGACCATGAGAAAAATTTGCAGAATTCTCAAAAGGAGGAAAAAATCAAACTCAAGAGGTCAAATACAAATGCTCATTGCTCACCCTTGCTTTTCCTAAAAATGCAAGACAGTTTATAGGTTAACAACAAGGTTGTTGTGGTTGCCAAAGATATATTAAGCTTCGGCCCATCCTTTCACAACCAATATTGTATCTGCAATAAGAAGTTAATCATGATTATCAACCCAACTAACTAAAGAAAATGATCCATGAGTATAAAAGATAATTACGCTTTATATCAGCAACAACGAGCTAATCATAAGCTTTTATCCAACCAACTTGAAAATGATTTGATTTTTATTTTAATTTTAAGGTTAAACATCAACTAAACCAAAAACATTTAAAAAATGAAAATAAAAACAAATGTCAATGAAGCTGGTAGTCAAGATGAAAAGCTCCCTCCCTAATCTTCAACCCCCGATAAAACATTTTTTAAAACACGAAAAAAAAAAAAAAAGTTTCAACTTTCAAGCAATCACCAACTATGCTTAAATGCCAAGCAACGAAAACTTTTCCATCATTTTTCTTTAAAAATCTCTAGAAAATTAAGAATGGCGGTTTCAGTTAAAACAAACTGATTAGAATATGCAGTTAAGCTTAAGTACCAAAAAAACACTGTCGTTTTCCCTCCATTATGCTCTGATCTGAATCTGTTAACCGTACTCTTCCCTCCTCGAAACTCGAGCACTGCAAACACCAAAACCGGATAAAATCTAACCACCGTACAAAATCAACAGAGTTTGATTCGAGTCAAACTCGATAAATATAGAGCATTAAAATTTAACGTAAATTTTAATTGATTTTTAAACGTAATTAGTACCTAAGTTAACAAATTTTCTAACGGTTAATTTCTGAGATTAAAAACACACAAACCAAAAAAAATTACGACTGCCTCACATACAAAAACTAAATCCACTTGTCAATCTGTTCTCAAAAATGTAGGCGTAAACTAGATTAAATGCTATTTTTAGTAAAAGATAATTATAATTTATAAAAAAAGAGATTAGTGAAGAGAAAGTTGCTACGAACTTGAGCAAAAGAGGAAGAAGAGACGTGACTTGGAAGAGCAAAGACAGAAGGAAGGAAAATCAAAGGTCTACTATTACTTTATTACGCATCGAATAAAGCTGAAAACCAGGGATAAAAAGGGAATGTGAATAAAACCACAGGGTTAAATTGGAGAAGAGGAAAAAGAACGAACCGGAGTGTACGGAACTGGATGAAACAGTGAGAACCGGCGATTACATGGGAAAAACGCAGGGAATGAAAGAGAAAGTGAGAGAGGAGCGAAGGAGCGTTTCTTTTTTTGGTTTTAGCTGTATTGAGCGCGGTGTGGAGGGAATGGGACCGGTGGTCCTAAAAATCTGATGCGGTGTCAACGTCTTTTGAAGTTTCTGATTTCTCTTCTCTTGCGCGTTGTGGACCAGCGGTGGTGGGATCCATGGACCATGGATTGGATCCACCCACGAGGTTAATGACGACTTTGCCCTTGCCTTTTTTCCTGGATTTTCTAAAAGGGGAAGGCACGTGATCAAGGGTCATTGGTCATTGGCGTCAGTGTGTCTCACGCCACGTGGTCTTTATGGATTTGTCAGGTTCAGGTAGCTTCCCATCACACCGTTCGATCCGTATAATATTACCGTTAGATTATTAATAATAAAACATCATTTTTTTCCCTTCGTTTTTTCTTTCCGAGGAGTTTCAATATTTTCTATATCCACTAGATTCATATAGAAAATTTAAGATAACTAAAAATAAAGAGTTTATGATTATTAAAACTTAGGTATAATTAATGCTTTCTCGCATTTTATTTAATCCTGAGATCATGTTCCATGATTTATTACATAAATAAATGAAATCTATCTACTTACATTAACCATCCTTGTATGTGTAAATACACCCTACATTAATTAAAGTAAAGTTTGGAAATCAAATTTTACAAATGGAGAAAAACAAGTGTTAGGAGATTTTCTCTCCATTTGAAGTCTATTGCAACTTGATTTTAAATTAATCAAAATTCAATATTATAACTAAGATGTTTACTAGAAAAACAATACTAATAAGATATTAAAAATTATATTCTCAAAAAAAAAATAAAGATATTATTGGAATGTAAGGAATGGCAACATATGAGCTACTTCATATATAAAAGACATTCAAGCATAGAATCGAAAAAATATCCTAACGGGAAAGTATAGCATTTGGAGGTTCCAATTTTGTATAAATCTTTGAAAGTGAAAGGTAAGACATATACAATGGCAAAATATTGTATTGCCGAATGATTTATATATCACATATTGACAACAGAATGATTAAGGCATTGATACATCTATTTTAATATAAAGTCACTATATTGGTAAATTTTGTTATTGAAATATTATTATTTTGCAATTATATGTACCATTAAAGAAAACAATTATGAATGCAAATGACAAATCGTTCTTCAAGAAAAGTAAAAGAATTCCGAATTAATCTTAGAGCTAGAAGCCTAGAACTCTAGTACAGACAATGGACAACTAGCGACCTTAATATATCGAAATAAGGATGGATTGATTGGTAAAATTAGACCCTCAAACTATAACACCATCCATATTATATATTCAATATTAATAATCAAGGAGGAGAATTTGGTTTAACTAGGTTGTAAAACAAGTGACAGCAAAAATTATAGTATTTTGTTGAGTGGTTTCTTAACTTCCAAAAGAAATTGTTAGGGGAGTGGGTGGAAAGAATGTTAGGTCTCTAATTGCAACTAACAAATGAAAGTTTAACACCAAGTTATAACTATAAGACAATATTCTATCAACGTGCATCCAAGTTTGGTCACTTACATAGATTTTCTTGCAATTTTTTTTTTTGTTGTTTCTTTTTAATGTTCTAGCGTCCCATGTTGACCTCATGAGTCTTTAGAAATGATACAAGTTTATCACATTCGTTAGTGTATTATAAAACGATGTTGGTATGAGTATTATGTTATTTGGTAACTACATCTGGGTTATGATTAATCTAATATCGAGTCATGTTAAATCTCAAATTGGAGGAAATTTTTCGATATCCATTTCCTCTAACTACAAGACTTAATTAACCCAACATCTAAGAGACATGAAAGTCCTTAAATTTTATTTAAGAGATGTTAGTAGATGAGAAATCAAGATGATAAAAACCAATGAAATGTGATTATTTCAATATTATTATATTTTTCACCTCCGTATATGTAACGTTAGTCCTATTTCTTTCTTTTACCCTAACAAGTTAATTAAGGATGATTAAATAAAAAAAATAATCAATGATGTTTGGCAAGTTAAATCCATTTTAAGGAGTACTTTTAAACGTATCATTATCAAATAATGAGAAAAATGACAAAAATACAACTAGTATCGTTTTGGATGACAACTCACCGACTCTAACTTTGTAACTTCTTAATTTAAACGTTTATGGTAATGTATTTAAGGAATGAGCATTTTTTGAAAGCAATGAAGATGATGCATTTGATTATGTAAAGCCGAAATAAAAGTTTAATATAGCAATGATCGACTAAATAAAAACAAACCATTAGGAAAACGAAAAAGAAATGGCTTTCACCCAAAAAAAAAAAAAAAAGGCAATGACAAAAGTGCCCCGTGGCCGTGTGTAATAGCGTTGATCACGGATCAATGGATCAACATTCAACAACAACAACACCTTTTTGGGTGTGGAACTGTGGATAGAAGATGGAACTTGCTGAGCCATTATAAAACAGAAAAAGGCACCTTAGCCGGTTTGTCGGTTGGATTAACTACCAACTATAATGAAGTTGATGTACAAAATGCCAGATATTAAGATTAATGAAGAATTTATTTTATTTAATTAGATTTTAATAACCGAGTCATTGAGGTGTATCTTCGCTAATTTATTATTAATGACTTTTACATCAGGTTGAAGAAGCTCTATATTTTTCTAAATAAACTTTCAAGCACGAATATTGTGAATAGAGAAAATAGTTATCGAACAAATTTTATTCTGTTTAGTGTCCATCATGACTTGACTTGAGATTATTCAGATCTAAATTTGATTACGGGTACAAACATTATAGAATTTTTACTAGTTAATTTAAGTAGAAAGGGATAGTTAAGCTTAGATTATTGTTTCCAATTGTACAACTCCTGGAGGAATTGTCTTTTATTGAATTATTATTATAAAGGCCAAAGCCAGTGCTGCTGGAAAAAGTCTAAGCCTGACGAAAGGAAACCTCTCTTCAACATTACGACAACATTTGTTTTTCAGTTTTTAAGTTCTTATAGTTCTTACTTTTCAGCCAAAAGACCAATTCTTTGCAAAGAAAATGTTAATTAATTAATTGTTGAGTTAGTGTTGGAGGATTTTTAGTCAATACTCAATTCAATTGCAGCCCCACTGTGTGGGATGCATGATGTCGGACAGCAATATTTTTTATACTTTAATGTTTGAAAAGAGGAATTGATTAAATAAGCAATCTATGAAATTTTTATAAGGAAAAAAAAAAGAAAAGAAAGTCAAGGAGAATACTTTTGGATGTGTGATATAATTATAAGGTTGCACGCCTACCAATTATTTGATGGACCCTTATGTTGGAAGAATATGATGATAATCAAGTTTTTATAGTTTAGAACAATATATTTAGGTTTTCTATTTTGTTCATAGTTTAGAACAATTGATTGAAAGAAATTTCATATGTTTCAACTTTTTTTTATAGGGTTTTTCCCCCCAACAAAAGTTTTAGTAGATTTTAGTTAAGGCTGACTCAGTAGGGCAATGCAAAAAAGTGAAAGAGACCGAGACCCCTGAAGCTTAAAGTAATGAAACAGCTAACCCATGCAAACAAAAGAGAAAACAGAGAACCTTGCAAAGGCCTTCCAAAGCTAATAAAAGTTAAGCCAACTCAAAAGTTCAATATATAATGTGAATGATATATATAAAGTTTTACTGTACTCACCATATTAATGCAGCTAAGTTTCTTAGCAAGTTTTTCCAGTGCTTTTTAAGGCCGCATGCACAGTGAATGGAGCCTTAGGTGTAATTTATGTTTCAACTATTGTTCTAATAATCTCATCTGTACAGTACCTAATTTGATTTCTATAGTGTAATTTCATTTGTACAGTACTTAAACAGTGTTAATCGCACTGCTACCGCACCGTTCTACTAAACACTTACAATCAAGAAAGAATTAAGTTGATCTCTATCATGATCATGAGCTTCTGAAATACTATGAAAGAGAACATTAAGAACCCATATTAGATTATGAAAAGGGCAAGTCATTAGAGGAAACATTTTCATGTTTATTGAGCAATGAACATATTGCTTGAGTTCCAAGGCAATGCTTGGAATAAAGTTCCTGTGAAAATAAGTAAAGCTTTGAGAGTTATAGCATATATCAGAATTCAGAACTTATCAAAAATTGCTGTGATGTTCAAGTTAACTGATGAGGCATTTTTATCATGTCTCTTATGCCATCACCAACAATTTTCTAATTTTCCTGCAGGTGGAAAACAAAAGCAGTAATACTTTTTGCTTTCAATGATTTTAGTAGGAAAATATGTTTCATGAATGCCAAAAAAAGATAATGAAAGAGCTAATTCTGATAAAATTATTATCATCTATAGAAATGAAATTCATTGGAGCATCACGTAGAGCATAATAAAAACTCTTATTAAAAAGGGTAGTAGTTGGATATTATTTTCAAAAGGTTCTAATCATAATCAATAGCCACCATACTCTTGGAGTTAGAGCAATATTTTCCCCAAAAATCATGCCACGAATCTAGGATCTTAAGAAGCTCATAGATAAACTTTTTAATCAAACAATGATTATTTTCCCTTTTCTTTTCCTAGGAAATATATACTAGATGAAGTAGTTGGCAATTTCTCCTGCACACAGATATGATTAAGATTTTTTTAGAGTATCAAAGATGTCTTAATTCATTTATGTCATCTCTTATTAACATACCACCCACCATAACAGTTGAACACTGTTCTGTTTTTTCTTTAGTTTGTTTTAAATGAAAATTTAACCTCAAAGTCATATTTTAGAACATGTGGAAGTTAAGGTCAAGGGGTATTTGAATTGTTTAGGGTTAATATTAAAAATTTAAAGCAGCATTTTTCATATGATTCAATTAAAAAATGTATGGCTAACTTAAGAGCTTAACCAACATTGTCGGCATTTTATGTGTCTATAAAAATTGAAGCCACTCCCAAAAATCATTTATCTATTTTTTTTTGCTAATTGCTCATTTAAGGCCAACGTTTGCAAAAACGCTCAATTTAAGACATATCATTCACAAAAGCTCAAATCAGGACCCAACATTACAAAATCGACTCAATTAAAGGACTGTCGTAAATTTCATAGGCTTAATTAAGAGCTTATCAGGGCCTTACATTGACAAGAACCCTTAATGGAGCCAATTTTACAACGTTTGGCTCTTATTTGAGTTCTTTTAACAATAGACCATACATAAATTAAGAATTTTCACAAATGTTAGCCCCTTATTTGAACATTTAGCACTACTTCCTTCTAAGAATGTTTTTTTTATCAAACCTTCTAAGAATGTTCTCAATAATGGCTTGAAAACTAAAAGGCCCGAACAATAAGGAAATCCAAGTAACTAAAAGTTTGTTTTGTGGGTTTCTAAACAGAAAGCCCAAAATCTTGAGTGATCCAACTGTAAGAAAAATTTTAGTTGGTGGCCGCTTTCAACGCTGATCAACACATAGACATGGGCCAGTCCTTTAGATCAAATGAAACTTTTCAAGCCCACCAGTAATTATTCTTTTCGAAGTTTTATGTGTTTATCCATTGGGGAAGAAAGTTTCTGGGTCCATTAAGTTATGTGATTGTCAAGTTGTGAATGTAAAAAAGCAATAAAACAGGCGAAAAGCAATGGCCTTAAAATATTTGAAGAGTGGGTCAATGTTGGATATGAAATTGGTGGTTCAAATTTGATTGAAGGGAGCTTTCATTGTTCTTTCCATCTCCCACCTTTGCAAGTTAGTGGCCATAGGCAAGTGGTTCCACAATTGCACCACAATCCAAACTTTCATTATACAACATATACTTGAGTTATAACTTATTATAACCTAATTTTTCTTGACTTTTTTGCTCTTTTACTTCGTCACACACCGTTCTTTTTTCTATTTTTTGTTTGTTTTGTGTAGGCCCATTGTCCTATTTACAAGTGCCTCGAATCTATCTCATTACATCACTAAATCTTTCTAATCTAGTATAAATCTACTTATATATATATATATATATATATATTACGTAATTGTTTAATGTTTAATTTACATGTATTTCGAGTTTTCTATTTGGTACTCCATCCGGTATGCAAAGTTTTTTTCTAACTAATTCAGATCCAATCCGCGTCGCGCACCGAGTTATAATAGACGAGTCTACCAACGGAGGGTATTTCAAGTTTTGTAAATAAAGAAAATACCCATCAAAAGAGTTTTTCCATTAGAGGTCTAACTTAATTCAATTTTTCTATAGTTAACAATCATGTCATGCCCTAATTGAATCGAAAATGAAACATTAAGCCTTGATTAAATCAAATAGAAAGATAAGACTCTAAATGGGATATTTATACAAAGTTTAAACATTTATTTGATATATAATGAAAAATAAGCATTAAGTGAGTCTTTCCGTATAAAATCTGAATCCAAAAGTTTTGGACTAAATATGCACTTATCAGGATAAAAATCCTCTATGCCCATTTTTGGTACACTATTGTACTACATCCATCAAATAATGACACATGTTCTTTTTCAGTTTTTAATGTTATTCTTATTTGTCTAGTTAAATTAAATTTTATATTTTCATTCTAAAACCCATAGGGAATGTATTAAAATTTAGGACTAACTCTTATATATAATTATTTGTTGTTAATTTGGGGCTAAATCTGGTTTTAATTGAGATTTTTACTATTTGTTAAAACTCGAAAATAAACAAGGTATAATATTAGGGACACGTGACATAAATTAGTGGTTGGGGCATTATGGGGCACAAAAAATGCGGTACTTGATTTTGATTCCACTTAACATATATACAGTAACTTTATTGGAGTTTTAAAGTTTAAACTTCAATTATGGGACAAATAAAGTAAGCTTTATTGGATAAGAATCTCACTTAATAGTAGCATTTTGTTTTCTTTAAAATATTCTTACAAACCCATATCATATTCACCAATCCATGAAGCTAAGTAGCAGTAATTTCTCGATTTGAGATTAGTTTTACTACCCACTGTCTAGGAAGGTGAAAAAAATTAACCGAGGTTAATGGTGTAAGGTGAAAAACCAAATTCATTTTATTTTTTTCAACAAGAAATAATCCAAATTCTGATTTCTGACCATAAAAAATCCAAAAGTGAAAAGGGAAAAGAGGAAGAAGAGTTGGATCCCTCTGGATAATAAATGGATTATATGGCAATTTTATGGCTTCCCACCAAAACCTTAAAACATAGAATACCACAAAAAAAGCTGACTGCCCAGTTAGGCGAGTGGAACCCACCTACCAGGAGTGCATTGGGTCATGCTATCGGGTGACCTTCGTGTCTTTCACATCCTCAGCAAGCGCGTCGATGATTGTTATTCTTAAGCTCACCAGCAGAAAATGTGGAAATAGATCATGGCGTCAAACAGCTCAGCACTCGATGTTTTACTGCCCGCCTTAATCCAATCTGATCTATACTCGCTTTTATGTGCTGACACGTTAATAATAATTAATAAACTTAAATATTTAGCGATTAATTCTAAAATAAAAATGAAAAAGGAGTAGCGAGTACGGGATTTACATACTGCTGCGAGTTAGAGTTGTTTTATGTTCTTGACAATTTCTTTCTCGCAGTTTCTCAGAGACTTTGAAACAAAAGAGTCTTTGCTTCTCTTTTTTCTAACAAAATTTTCTCTCCTTTTTCTATCTATTTTCTTTGAATTTGATCCATTATCGTTTCAATCTTGGCATCGCTCTCTATATTTCTCTCTGGTAGGATTTAAATGAATAATCATTTTCTGAATCGTTGATTTTTTGTTTTGAAAATCTTGATCAGTTTTTCGCTCTGTAAAGAATGCCTTCGAAGCGAAGAAAGGAGGATTAACCAAACAGGGAAAACACTAGAATGCGAACTCTTTGCGATGTCTGCGAGGGCGCCGCCGCCATCCTTTTCTGCGCCGCCGACGAGGCCGCTCTTTGCCGTTCATGCGACGAGAAGGTCTCTTCGTTTTCATTTCAAAATTTTGCAGTTTTATCAGTAATTTTTTCCTCTGGCTACCAGCCACCATTTCAGCATTTCTATCAATTAATCACTGCGTATTTATACATGTCGAAGTGTAAGTATAAGTATACTTCATATATGTATAGTTTGATTTACTTGAACTTGACTTGAAACTCTTGAATTTTTATGTTCCATCAAAATATGCTCTTTAAATGTATGAGTAGAGCTCTGAATTGAAATTAGTGTAATCTGAAATCAATCTCTAGAATTTTTCTTCTTTGATTTGATAGTAAATCTGAGCCTTAAATTATACTGTTTGAATACATATAGGAAGTTTATTTTTGTTATGCTTAATGAAATATGATTGGTTTGGATGCATCTTGTTTCATTTTCTTTTTTGAAGGTTCTTAGGTGTGGTGTTCAATATTTTTCTGTATATCATATAGTTGTTTGGTAAAATAAGTGAACTTTATTTGGATTTTTCAGGTTCACATGTGTAACAAGCTTGCAAGTAGACATGTGAGAGTTGGGTTAGCTGACCCCAGCGATGTCCCACGTTGTGATATATGTGAAAATGCACCAGGTATGTAACTTTTTTTAACAATTATTGTCATGACTTTTTCTGTTTTGTTTTCCTTTGTGGAGTTTTGTTGATTTGGTGATTCTGTATGCAGCTTTCTTTTACTGTGAAGTAGATGGTAGTTCCCTTTGCCTGCAATGTGATATGATTGTACATGTTGGAGGTAAACGCACCCATGGGAGATATCTCTTGTTGAGGCAGAGAGTTGAGGTTTGTGACTCTTTAATAGGCAGGATCTTTTCTTTTACATATTTAGATAGAAAGGCTGTTAAAAACTTCATTCCCTTTGTTTGGTGCAATTCTTTTGTAGTTTCCAGGGGATAAGCCTGGTCGTTTGGAGGAACTCGGGTTGCAACCACTTGATCCAAATGAAGTAAGGAAGGATCAGAATCAGCAAAGCAAGCTTGCGGCAAGAGAAAACCAGCAAAATCATAGAGTCTCTCCTGTTCCGGTGCTTGATGGTAATGTGGATGGGGATGGAAAGGTGGGTAATAAATTGATTGATCTAAATGCTAAGCCTCAACGAGTGCATGGGCAAGCTTCAACCAATCAGGTATTGGTTTTCCCGAAGTTCTGTCCTTTTCCTTTGCTACCCTGTTTGTTCTTAACCTTGCTGCATGTTAAGCAGTGTAGTTAGATGCTTTGTCAAACCTAATTAAAAAGTTGACTGCTTCATGTTTAAGGAGCAAGGAATGGATGTTTCAAGTGGCAATAATCATGACTCTGCAAGTGTGGTCCCTGTTGGGTCCTTCAAAAGAGAGCCTGAAAAATGAGCTAGGTACGAACATTATCCCCAGCGTATACTGTTCACAGCATTGGTAATGCTTGATTTTGGGATTTTACTGTTTTCTGTGCAAATTTTGATGGTTTCATTATAAATTCTTGTCACATACATGTATGATTGATGTAAAATAAAAAAAAGTGGGAAAATAATTGTCCAAGCACATAAGCTTCCTCTCACATGTTTAAGCCTTTTACTTCAGCCACTGGTTATTATTGCCAGGTAGCTCATTGTGTGCTTTTGATAAATCGTAATTTACTGGAAGAAAGTAAAAGCATGAATCTCTAAAGTAAGACATTGCTTGTGGTTAATTTCATTTAAATTATGTGGATAAGTAGGTCCTCTTCCCCCATGATAGAGTTCATATCGGTCTTTAGGTTGCATTTTTAATAACTGCCTGTTTTTTCCAGTAGTGCTTGACTTGTTTTTTCTGCCTTCCTGTTGAATCACATCAGAGGCAGAAGTATTTACATTTGCTGACTATGAATTTATTATCATAAAAAATGAGGTTTTTTCTCTTGGGGGCAATATTTTCAAGAGAAATACATGCAGAGTAAGACTGCTGAAAATAGCTTTTTAACTGAAATGATGCTAACATATTGTCTTCTGATGACTAACCTGTCTCATTGAGTGTGTCTCTTACTTTAGTTGTGAGTAAAATGAAAGTAATAATAATCTGGTTCTGTTACTACTATTAAGAAGGGCCAGAGTTTGCTGAAGAAACAATAATGTTTTGTAGCTAGAGTTGATCTTATATCAATTTTCTGTGGCTGCAAAGTTTCTTTTGTTACAAATTTGTTTGTTAGGATTTACCTCTCAATTACTAACTTCCCTGCATTGGTACAGTTTGGCAACCTAGTTTTGTTGCTATCATGTCTGAGACTTTGTTATAAAATTACATGACAACTGCATTTACTACTGCATGTGTTGCTAAATTATGTGACCACCACTTTGACTCAAGTCTATGATTGATTTTGTTTAGAAAAAATATTAACAAATAACCCCCTCCAGATGAAGACACACGCAAACTCTTCTTTTCCAACCCATTGATGACTGATTCTTTTCGATGCAGATATTTGCCGGATGATCAGTTCTCTCACATCTGTGTATCTTACTGAATTAAGAGCTTTTGGTCATTGTCGGGTATGTCGTCTTCCTTTCCCCACAGGTTGGGCTCTGTCTACTCCATTGCTTGTACCAATGAAGAGAAGTGTTGAAGATAACTTTTTACCCATGTAACAAAACCAATATTCTTGCATAACGGAGTAGCGAAAATGTGACGTTTGTATTTGTTCCAATGAAGTATATACACCCTCGTTAATGCGCTTGCTGTTAAAATTCCTCAATGTTGTGCTGCTGATGAGAAAGTCGAAAGCCACCATCAAAATTTAAGTGAAAACTATACAAAAAGAACTGAGGTGAAGCTTTTCATTTCAAATGTGCTTCTATTGAATTTAGGATTGAAAAGCAGGTATGGAACTGGCAGATAAATTATAAGTTAGTAAAAAAGATACCTAACTGGTTTTGGATTGTCATTTGTTCCCAACGGCTTTCTTTTCCTTTTTTTTTTTTTTTTTTTTTTTTCAAGTTGTATTTTCGCCACACAAAGCGTATGGTGAAAATGGTGATCATACTTCTGCTACTGAGTAAAGTAAACTGGCAAAACAAAAAATTGCTGCAAGTGTCAAATTTTAGAAATAATGGTAACATTCAATGAGAGCATCAACTGCAATATTATAAAAGTTACCCCAATATTATGAGAAGCAGACTGTAAGCTTTTGACATCTTTAATTCAATTGATTCATCATCATTATTCATTAACTTTTCTTTTTCTTTCTAGTTGAATTGATATTAATCCTTCTACTTGTGGATGGGGAGAATACTTGTCGATTCTTCAATTACTGCTTCACGAGAACTCGTTTGTTTGAAAAATGGAAACAGAACTAGGTTTCATTTAAGACAATCACTCACGAGTGACGGCTGAACAGTTCACATTCAAACAATTCCATATGGTTAATTAATTTATTTCCTTGTGTTTTGAATGACAGAGCCAGAAAAAGGCAAAAAGCTTGTATACCAAGGTAAATTGCAGTATCCTTATACCAAACAGTTTTGATCAGAATCATGCATGATGAGAAATAGATCATTCAGAAATTATCAGAGGGTGAATTTGAAGCTGATCATCAAAATGCAGATTCAAGCATTTTAGTATGTGATCATGCAAACATAGGTACACACTAACTAATCTCATCAGCAAGAAGTTTATTAAGTGGCTAAAAGTACACATGTAATCAAGAACAAAAATAGTCTCCAGGGCTATAATTAATCATTAACACATTTTCAGACAAACTAGATCCCGATTTATCTCCATCTTGTTCATTTCTTTTATCATCTCATCATCTGTAACTTTGTTTCCAGAAGCAGCAGCTTAGTAGACGTAGCCCTTGACGAACATTCCCTTCTTTGCCTCCTCTGATTCTCCATCACCAGTGTATTTGCCAAGCTGAGCAAGGGAGTTGGCCTTGGCACGGAGAAGAAGTGCGTCCTGGGCGGCCTTAACATTCTCGGGTCTGCCTCCCCATGTCTTCAAGCAAGTGTTCTGGAGAGCTCTAGCGTACGAGAAGGAGACGTGCCATGGGTTGGCAGATTGGTTCATTGCATTCAAGTTGAGGGTTGCTTCAACCTCAGATTGCCCACCAGACAAGAACTGTGCTCAATGAAAATTGTTTGGTAAGAATTAGTACTTGCATATATGTTACATGGACTCGAAATAATAGCGTGTTGGACAAAGAAATGTACCATGATTCCAGGGACAGCAGGGGGGATTCTACTATGGAGGAGCTTGAGGGTGTAGTCGGAAACTTGCTGAGGGGTGGCCTTGTCCTTGCATTCAGCACCAGGGGTAACCATGCTAGGCTTGAGGAGGATACCCTCAAACATGACATTGTTCTCAGCAAGGTAGAAGAAAACCTCAGCCCAAACCTTCTGGGCTACTTCAAAGGTCCTGTCAATTCCATGTTCACCATCAAGCAAGATTTCTGGCTCCACAATTGGGACCAATCCACTATCCTGCAACACACAAGGCAACAGCATAATCAGTAAACAATTATCCACAAACAAGAAATGTTACACAACCATTTCTGATGTGTTTGACTTTGATGAACTTACTTGAGAAATGGCAGCATAGCGGGCAAGACCCCAAGCTGCTTCCTTAACTGCCAAGGCAGATGGGCCATTGGGAATGCTCACAACGGTACGCCTGCTCAATCATGAACCAGTTAGTCTTAATATATGAATCTCTTTTGGGGGCTCAAAATTTAGCAAAATAGGGATCAGTTATTTACCATTTGGCGAAACGAGCACCCTGCTGGTAGTAGGCAGCTGTGCGAGAGGAAAGGCCATCAAGACCTTGGCACCATGACTCGTTGTTGGAACCAGGGAGAGGCACCAAACCCTGTATTTCATAATCGGTATCAAGTTACAATACGATTTAGCATAACTCTGATCAAACAGATTAACTATATTTATTCCCTATATTGCTTCATATTGGGTTGAATTATATTACCTTGTCAACTTTGATACCAGGGACAATGTTTTGCTCAACGAGAACATCGACCATCTTTTTGCCATCGGTTGTAGATTGGTAGAGAGTCTCCTCGAAAAGGATAGCTCCGGAGATGTACTCACCAAGGCCAGGGGCAGAGACAAGAAGGGTACGGTATGCTTGGCGGTTAGCCTCAGTGTTCTCTAGACCGATTGAGGCAAGACGCTTCCCACACGTAGCATTTGATTCGTCCATGGCCAAGATTCCACGCCCAGGGGAAGCAACGGTTTTCTACATTCAAAACAAAAGCACACGTCAAAATGGTCTTCTTATATTGAATTCCTCCACGATCTAAGCTACCCAAAACTCCATAGCTTACAACTTTTATTTTTTTGGCACACCATAGCTTACAACTTTAGGCTAAGTCTATTTGATACTTGATATATATATCATAGATTTTAAGGGGATTGCTTATAAGACAAGTAGACTAGCATTTAATGCATAGTTAGAGTCATTTTGGGGAAAGTCTGATCAGGTTTTTTTTTTGGTAAAAAAAGTCTGATCAGGTTTGAGCAAGGTTAACTTGTATTTATTAAAAAAAAAAGAAAAAAAAAAGTAGACTAGCATTTAATGCATACCGCGGTCTTAACGAGTTCATCAGCGTAGGAACTAGCGCGGACGGTGAGGGCTGATGGGGCGTTGGGGTGGCACCTGACGATAGAAACTGAAGGCTGGCGGAGGCTTTGGCCCTTAACAAACTCAGATTTGTCAAGGATTGGTGAAGATTTGAGGAGAGTTGCGGAGGCTGCCATTTTTTCTTTTCTTAGTTTTTTTTTTTTTTTTTTTTGCTTTGGGTGTGAGGCTAACCGCTTGAACTCTTGCCTATAACGGCTTCTTCACTATAATCTTATCTCCTCTTGCTTGGGCCTTCTTTACCACACATGCATGTCTCACTCACTAGGATTTATAGTTGTTTAGTCTATTGTCATAAGATGTCATATTTGAGGCTGTCGTGCTTCGACGAATCGCCTTTCGCCATGTGGATGATAATTTTTGCATACTTGGCGAGCTGCATGCGTGGTTGATATGGATGGTTATATACTCACCTCGTAAAAAGGTTTACCAAATTATGAGGCTCGAAAAACCAAGATTTTTTCCTACTAATGTCATAAGGTAAAGACAAATGCATCATATTCACTATGTATTACGTCCAAAACAGAGCCTGTTTTGGCATATTCCTCCTGTAAGTAAACATGAGGTTCTAATTTTGTTCAGATTAATGGTCATGGTTTAAAATAAAAGGGGTTTGATGAAGTTGTGAATACTGAATAACCCCATGTCCGTCGACGGTTGACAGAATGCCAAGTCATCTGGTTCATTCAGATTTTTCCTTGCCATGTAGACCTTGGAGAATCCGTATCACAAGGTGAGCCTTTGATTTTGTTGACTCCATCATTTTTGACGTACATGTGGCCGAAGCAAAATGCATCAAATGACCTGTGGTTAGGATTCATCAAATTCATTCATTCTATTGCAGCCAGCAGTGAACTGAGAACCATAGTTGCCAAGCAAATGAGCAATATGCCAGTCCCTTGTGGTTGGAATGTCTAGCATGAGTAGTGCACACCAAACCGATTCCTCACAGGGTAGCTAGAAAAAAAAAGAGGAAATTGAGATTGAGAGCTCACTTCAATCTCAATTCTCAACAGACTAATGGGGCATTCACATTTTGAAGAGGATTTCAAAGGAATTTACTTGCAATTCTATGCGAAAAACCGTTGTATCATACTCTCATTACATACACAAGGACATCTTAAATAGATGATGCAACCTAATGCTTATTACCTCATTGTTGAGGTTATAACTCATAAGATCATAGCAACATAAATCTTGACAAGTTAAACAACTCTAGATATGTATATGTCTAGATTCTAATATGAACAGATGACTTAACTAGAACTTTTATCTAAAGACAGATCTGCAATGGCGGCAATCAGATTATCTAGTGGTTCATCTTTCAAGTCTTTCCAGGCCATCGAATCATCAAAAGCTGATGGCACTGATTCAGCGGATGTCTCAGTGATAGCCTTGTTTAACTGTTTAATAAGATCATCTTCCTCTGCTGGAATGTTCAAATCCCAGACCCTGAATATATCTACTGTTGATGAATTTGTCTCAATCGCCTCAATCGCAGATATATTCATATCAAGTCCTAAATCAGTAGCTTCACCCCATACCTCATCCTCATTGTAGGTTGGCAGGAAAGGATCTCCCTTAAATGTAATACCTACCCTCCTTTTAATACGATCATTGCTGGTATTTGTTTCATTGTCTCCATCAATTGGAATGACAGCAAGATCGTCCTCAGTGCTTCCAGAGTAATTGGCAGTCTCTGCCTCCTCAATGGAGGGAACTATCTCGATTTCAGTTCCCCCAACAAAACCATCACTTTCAGATGCAGAAGACATGACTAACTCAGATTTGTCACCAATGATCTCCAGCAAAACATCTTTGAAAGAAGTCCAGTTACTTTCCAAAATTTCAGTATCTGTAACCAAACAAGAATCAACCCAAGCCAAATCAGCAGCAGAAAGCTTATCTCCCTTCTGAATAGATTCCAATGATTCAAGAATCACAGAGGAAGCAGAGCCTTCTCTTGTGTCGTCTTCTACTTCCATTGCTACAAAGTACACATAAAACAATGGAAATTAGAGGAAGAAGAGACAACTATATATCAGTTTAAAACTTTGTCAAACAAAACATACTTGCTTCGGACACATAACATAGAACAACTATGACGGTTTCACAATGCAACCACTAAAAGAAACCGGTAATCCAACCGGGTCCAGGTGATATTATCAGGTCAAGATACATCCAGTATCAGCTTCAAATAGACATGTACTTCTCCTGTGGCAATACTGAATACACAAAATTAAGAATCTATGAAACTGCTGAAAACCACAAAGCGGATTCCTCTTCTTCAAATTCTCATGCAACTATTCTATAGATATTAAAGAATAAAAAACAAAACAATCCAATTCAACAAAGCAAGGGAACACACACTGTTCAATATTGCAGGTAGAAGTTGAAGCTTGATTTCAAGTTCAACTAATCAAACTAGCGGATTGTAGAACATTGAAGCAATCTTCTCTAATCAATACTATAAATTCATCAAGCAACTTCTTACATCAGCCACTACAACACTATCAAATTTATGAAACAAAACGGTTGCGTATGAACAATCAATTTCATACAATAGCAAGAACTTTAAAGGCTGGATATGTCAAATAATTAACTTAAAAGGAAAGTTTTCCCCCAATATAAAAGGCAAAAATTAGAGATTGAAAAAGCCAAAAGATGAAGTTCAAAAGCTATACATGGAAATTACAAAGTTCAATACATTGGATGAACTGGGAAATGAAAGTAAGGAAGCATACATAGAAAGAAGATAAAAAAGCATAGAGAGAATCGGAGAATAAGCGTACCAAAATCGAAATTATTGAGCAAATTGAAAACCCTAACTTGCACGATACCAAAAAAGGGCCAGCGCCATCTAGACTTCAAATACAACGGAAGAAAGACCTCATTAGGGAATCCGGAATCGATTAAACGTGGCGTTTCAACAAGGCAACGACAACGTGTTACGTGTATAAAGAATCAAATCAATCAAGGATTTTAAAAGGACGCAAAAATAAAAAATAGATGTTCCGTTGCCGGGACTTGAACCCGGATCTCTCGGGTGAGAGCCGAGTATCCTAACCAACTAGACTACAACGGATGTTGCTATTAGGGTTGCATCAAAACAATTTATCCTTTACCTTTTCTTATAAATGTTACTAATTGAAATGTACTGTATAATAAAGAGGAACTAGACCCAAAAAATTTATCAGTGACTGAAAACTAATGTAAGTGAATCATTAGCAAAAACTAACTATGTTTTTTTAATTATCCTTTCTGGTTCCTTCCCTCCATCTTTAATAATTTGATATATATTGTGCTAAAAAATGGCACAAGGAGAAGAACCATTATTAGGCTTTGCAATTTGGACCAGTTTGAGCCCAACCTAACAGAACCGGATAAAAGTCCAAAAGAAAATAAGATGGGTTGGGCTTTAACTCTTGAATATGCCATGCAGGATGAATTCATGATGAAGCCCATATATTTTTGTAAGGTAAGGAAACCAAAGTACTAAACTGCCCTCCTATTTGTTTGTCATCAAAGTCTTTAATCCTTAACCATAATCTTGTCAGATCTTCGTTAACATCATTATTCATTAGTAGAACCTTTCTACAGTGTTCTAAATTCCAATGATTTCAATTTATCAAACAGATTTTATGATCAGTACTATATGTAAGTGTTTCACGTGACCATGATGTTAACAAGATAACAGCAAGATGTTGATTGCAAATTAGTACTAATATATAAACAAAAATAACATGTCGTTTAATACCATCTAAGAGCAAAGCATTGCATGTGTGTGTCCCTTGTGATTCTACAGATTAGACGTGTCATTAATCACTAATCGCATTCGATTATAAATATTTTAATAGAACACCGTGCTTGTGTCGTTAATAATACTCATCATTAACAATGTAATTCTAGATTAATGGAATGAAGAATGTTTCTTTTCCACTAGACTAATTGCAACTTGTCCTTAAAACAAAATTTTCGGTTGGAATGTTCATGCAAGGCCATGATGATTGTTAACGTAGAAATTATTTGGCCATCCAAAATAAATAATGTAATGCCCTACCAAG
Organism: Corchorus capsularis; assembly: GCA_001974805.1. Lineage (NCBI taxonomy): Eukaryota > Viridiplantae > Streptophyta > Magnoliopsida > Malvales > Malvaceae > Corchorus > Corchorus capsularis. The sequence continues at coordinate 54,830 of AWWV01011111.1, forward strand.
ATTTCACATTAAATGAAAATTTTCGTACAATAAAAATATAGTATGAGAAAGAAATAAGTTTAGGTTACATCGTCACATGTACTTTATAAACCCAGCATGTTTCATCTACTAACCGGTGATCGGCCCACCATAATTAACCTAAACTGGCCACCAAAAAAGTTGATCAGATCAATAATTAGGAAGGCGAGAATAGTGCTGCGGTATGATACGGATCTGTGTACGGTACTGGTTGCCGGTGAACGGTGACCGTGACTCCGTGAGTCTATTTAATATGGTAGGTGAAAATTGAAAGGCATTTAGATGGGATAAACTTACACTATTATTTGTAATGTTGCAACTTTAATTAGGGTAGGTGACACTTAAAAATCAATGTCCCAATTCTGCTGTAATATAGGATGGGGATTGGGGAAGATTGAATATTGCTGCTTACTTAGAGTTCTGATGTAGTGGCAAATTAGATGTAGTCTTCATCATAGCTCACAAGTCATAAGATCAATAGTTTGTCGTTGTTTTCCGTTGTTGTCGTTGTTTTTTTTTCTGTTTCTTTTCCGTAATAATTCATTGTTAAGCGACAATAATGTTTTAAGGACAAAAATAGGAACAGGAATAAGTTGGCTACAATTATTGGTTTTTTGGAACTGTAGAGTTCCTTTTGTGGGGGAAAAACAATAAAGTTTTGGGTTCATAATCAAAAGACAGAGCAGAAGTTATACTTAAATATATGTTGGGTGGATTCTTTGTTGAGACGTTTTGCTTATTAGTTTGTCAGACAATTTAGCTGTTTTTTTAGACTTTTTCCCCCTTTTTCCAATATATTAAGTCTAGATAAATTGTACTGAGTGCTTGGTGAGGTTGAATTTTAGATCTGAATAGTAGCTAGAACTAAGTAGGAGAATGGTCTATTGGATGAATGGAGAGTTTTGAACTCGAATGAATCTATGCAATTTACTGACAGTTTAATGGACACACATATGTTAATGAAGCACATTGAATCTTCGATATGATCATAAACTTTTTTTATTTTTTTTTCTTTCCTAAGGATAGCTGAAAATTTTGACATACGAAAAGGTAAAGAAAGGAATAAAGACAAGGACAATAGGCTTGTGTTTAAGGGAAGTAAAGTACTTTGATACTTTGATCCACGATCCATCTTAGCAATGTTTTCCCTTATTATTTATTAGCCTTTTCCACGTTTTTAATGATTAAGTGGTCCATTGATCTTAAACTAGAACATCTCAATTTTAATTGCCAAATTTGTAATATAGTATAGCAGACAATAAACTTTGAAGGGAAAAGAAAAAGTAGTTTGATTGATCAAACTTTGAACTATGAAGCCATATATTGGGATTTTACATCTTTCAAAAAAAAAGGAAATAAAAGAAAAAGAAAGCCCTTTAGTTCCCTTTCTCTTTCTAGAAAATCACAATGAGTTCTTGTGATTCGATAATTAAAACTTTCATCATGAACTATAAAAATGGCCTCTACCCTCTTTTTCTTCAAGATGAGAGACCCACTTTCCTACTTTAAAATACCCAAAAAAAGAAAGAAAAACCCCATTAATTATGTACAAAAGCAAGTTGCTTTCGTGCTAGCTAGGATTGGGATTAGCAGCAAAATAGGCTAAAACCCCAACAAATGGTGCATTAATATAAGTAGTCGGCTCTGACTTCCTAAAATCAGCTCTATCATCCCCATATGAATCATCTTCGCTAGGCCCTCCAACAATTGCACCAACTAAAACGTTAGGATTCGGATTCGTCGAATTATAATAAATCGAACCCTCCTTGCAAGCTATAAATTGTGGATGATCTTTTACTGACGGTAAAGATGAGCCACGATGATGAATCCGTTGCGGAAAATTGTTGCTATAACCAACCATATACGACAACCCCATTGGATTGTCACCTAAAATGTAATCAACTTGCCTCTTAGCCTGAACCCGAAGAGAAGCCGGGCTAACCATAACGTTGCCGCAGTTAAGTGTTTGTGAAGTTCGAGCAAGGTAATTAGCATAAACGAGAAGGAGAAACGAAATTGTCGTTGCATGTTGCAAGTTGCTACCGCCGGGCTTGTAAATGAGACCGCCGGGAGTGTATTCTATGTGAGACGAAGATGCCTCGGGAATTAATGTGCACATGAAGCTATCGGCCGAGGCTTTGTACGATTCTAATGAATACATATTTCCTTCTAAAACTTCCTGCAAAAAACAGAGGACTTGAAGTCAATATGGGAAAATTTTGCTTTGAATTGAATTAAATGCTTTTGGAAGATGTGGGGGTTTTTCTTTTGTATGGGAAAATATTGACCTTGGAGACAAGAACGTTTAGACCAGCGTGCTTATTGTCCCATCCGAATTCATTAATATTGTCATCAGCACCAAGAGTTTTGCCATTGTTTTCTATGTAACTAAGATAAGTGTCGTCTTGCGAGGCTCTTCTTAGCCATGCCGCTCCCCAAAGCAATTCATCCTTAAAAAAGAAAGAGTCCCAATCAAAATCACATTAATTTAAGCAAATAAGAACAAATTTTGAGTTATACTTTGGTCAGAATATTTACTTACTTGGTACCCACTAAAATCACAATAAAAGGGGCAGACACCGTCTCTGATATTAGAATCGTCGCTATAAGCGCCTCTAAAATTGTCAGCAAATTGGAAAGTCTGTACAGCTTTTCGTAACAATGTCTCGGCATATCCTGGGTCTACTGATCTGAATGCCATGGATGAAGCTGCCAAAGCTGAAGCCGTCTCTCCGGCGACGTCAGAAGCCGGATTCGGAGCATCCACGGCGTAAACAGTCCTGGCCGTGTCCATATCTTCTGGCCTTTCCCAGCAGCTATGGTCTATATTTGGATCCCCAACCTATCGGGCAAATAATAAGAATCCTAAACTCAATAATTGATGCATGTTCTTAACAAAACAACACGCAAAATGGGCGCGTGGGAGATCGACCAAACAGAGGCCAGAGCAATAGACGTATCCTATCTATGTGGAACACAAAGGACGATTGGGAAGGTAACTTGGCCCATGCAAATTGAAGGACATTGGTTTGGTTTCACGAAATACTAAAAATGAAATATGGTCCAGATTCCAGCTTTATATATAATAAACAAATTAACCAGACGAGAAAATTGGTCCACTCCTAGCCTCAATTAAAAAGAGCAAGTTGAAATTTAATTTCATTTTACTAAAGGTAAGGTTCTTAGTTTTCTTCAGCACAAAATGATTTACCTACAGAACATAACAGTCACGCACGTGACATCCCCAACAAGCGTCAAACCTTAATTATCCTTGTAATTATAAGATTATTCGTATAAAATTAAGCATTACATTGGTATTAAAGTTAAACAAACATGCCCTGTTACTTTCAACCTTTTGATTAAGGACTTAAAGCTGACTTAAGACAGAACACAAACAATAAAAGGCTTTGAGATTCTTTTATTGCAATAGAAGAGTTCAGTTCTAGGATTCCTAATGGGATTTTGGGTTTAATAATCAGATTAACAAATATTCACTTTGCCATCTCCCCTGTTTCTATATTATAATTACAAGCTCCCCTGTTTCAAATCAAGAGCAGGTGGCAGGGGTGGAGAAGAAGGGCCAAAATGCGCATCCCAAGAAGCAAAAAGGTAAGATTTTCAGGGCAAATTTTGGTTAGAAAACGACAACCATGGACAAGAAGCAAGAAGCCACGTTTACTAAGTCACGGATTAGTTCAACCGAAACCTAACAGCAGCAATGAACTCTAGTTTCCCAACTGCCCCAATCGAATTCAGAAATTCACAAGAAAGCCACTACCATTATTGCTGCTGCTGCTAGACTACTAGCAGTAAAAATAAAGTTGGTAATTAATTACCTGAACGAAAATCCGGTTAGGCTGAGAGACAGTCTTGAGCAAATAATCAGTGGCCCAACGGATCGCCACCAGAGCATTTCTCAACTCATTTGGCGGCATTAAATCGCCAAACTCAATCACACTCCAGGACAACATTGTGGTCGTAAAAGCCATAGGGAACCCGAACTTAACATTATCGCCGGCGTCGTAGTAACCTCCGGTTAAGTCCGTGTTATACATCCAACCGTCGCTCAATCCTGAATTCGCCCTCCACGTCATCCGTTGGTCTTGTGGCAAATATCCCGAACGTTGCCCTTCAAAGAAAAGAATAGATTTCGACAATGCGTCGGAATAGTCATGGTAGCTGGAATGAACCAAAGGGAAACCAGGAAAAAGAATGAGGAAAATGAAAAGAAAAGGTTGATGACGAAGAAGAAGAAGAAGAGAAGAGAGTTTCATGGCGTTTTTGAAGATGTGGGTTATTTTTTGTTATTGGTTGGTATTTATATTGAGGGAAATGTTACTATTAGTGGGAAGTAGATTTGATGAGGCGAGTCACGAGGGAGGGGGAAGAAAGAAAGCGAAGAAGCGCCGACAGTGGTTTGGGTTTTTGTCAGTAAATTTCACATGCAATCACAAACGTGAGTGCACAATTTTTTGCTTGTAATGTAACCCAAAAAGCCAAAAGGGCCAAAGACGAGAGAGGAGAGCAAGGGCACAATAGATGGGTGGTCTTTGGCTGTGGCCTGTGGGGTCTCTATATATAAGAGAAAGAAAAAAGTGAAAGAAGTCGAAACAGGGCTTGCGATTTTGATGATTTGTTTTTGTTCTATTCGACTCTCAGTTTAAAGGATGATTGTAACACTCGAAGGCTTAATAATAATAATAATGGCTTAAGAAGTGGAAGAGTTTTACTTCGAAGGTTTAATTAGTTTGGTGGCAATGGCCAATGATGGCTCCACCACGTTACAGTTTCTTCGAAGATGAATATGGAAGGAAAAGTAATTAACGGTTGGTTGAAATGAATATTGATCACCCCAATTAGTGTTGTTTGTTTTGCTAATTGAATGGGTAACTTTTGATTTAAAATTAAATTGATACTACTAGTCAATCAAATCGATTCAATTCTTTTATAATAAAATTGGCTAACATATCAATTTCAATCGTGGAATTTAGTATTTAGAAAGTATAATAATTTCCAAAAGTCAATGCTAAACCATTTTTTGATCTATACTTACTTTTTTTTTGGGGGTGATATTTGATGTGTGCTATTACATTGTGATTGTGTTGTTTACTTTTTGATTCACTTCTTGTCGCTATTGCTATGGATATTGATCATTAATTATGGTAATTGTCATACTTGTAAATAAATATAAATAAGGAAGATAATCGGATCCGTATAATTTTGTATAATTTAATACCATATTACTACAAGAGATGACACTCTTGACTTGTTACTATATGACATTATAGTGAAATTGAAAATTTTAATAACCAAAAAAAATTGAAATATAGTAATAATTGTAATAAAACTTACAAGTTTTTTTCTTATGATTATAATCAAATCAAATCCAATGGTTAATTACTTCCTATACATCAAATATTGCCATTGTCATGAATTAGCTCATCATGGATTGTCATTAAATGAAGAAGCCTCCATGATTGCATGATACCCTAACAACTAGTAATTGTAAGTATTTATTTTTCATCCTAATGAATAATCTGTTTCGACTTTTGACTTATAAAAATAAAATAAACAGTCCCATTTGATTCAAAAGCAACCAAACACATGCTTGTGGGAAATTTTGTGTGGTGTGGACGAGGATCAAGTGAGCGTGGAGCCAAACACTGTTAATAAATGAAAAAGAAAATGGAGTTTGTCTCTGAATTTTTGATAGGCAAGTGGGTACCCAAAGCATGGATCAAGGGTGAGGACAAAGATAGAGGGAAATATTCTTATCCCCTACCCAAACATGGGCACAAGAGGCGGTGCTGATTGCTTGGTGCTCTGAACCCAGCATTTTTATTGCATTTTTGTCAACAAAAATTACCTCTCCTTTGTAAGCTAGTGGAATATATAAATGGCAATTGAGAATACTTAATTAGATCGTAGCAAAAAAAATTGAGAATACTTAGACACAATGATGATGGATAAGGACCAAATTAGATATCACCCCATGTTCTTATATATGAGCAAATTCATTTTAAAAAATAGGTTATAATCTCTATTTGATCAAATTAAAATTGAGCAAATTCGAAATGTTGGACCTCTATTAGATCAAATTAAAAAGTATCATACTTGTATTTGAGTAAACATTATTGATAAGTAGCCCAACAGATGATAGATCCTAAAGTACTCATGATAAGGAAAAAAAAAAAAGCTGTTTTTGCCCCTTTATTCTATATATATATATATATATATTGCTTTTTAACAAATTTTATCTGATGGGAATTGGAGAAGTATGGATTAATGATTACGACAGGCGAAATTTTCCTTGAAGGGATGGAAATCAGAAGCCTAGAGACAACTTGATGTTGCTAGCCAATCAAAACTATCATTCAAAAGTATGAAAAAAACATAAGATAAGATAATGTATGTTGCACTGAACAGGATTTTGTTACCCTTTAAACAAAATTTTGGATTTAATTTTGTGGATGAAGAAATACTAAAGATTAAAAAATTTTATTATTTAGAGTTTAACGTAACTCGATTTCAGATTAATCAAAATCAAGCCTCAATGTAACTATTAAATGAAAAATGTACCTGTGTGTTTTCTTTAAAATTGTAAACGAGCTAACTATTTTGACATATATATATAGTAGTAGTGTTTATTTATTTATACTATGAATACGAAGCTAAAAAGTCATCAAAGATTGCTTAAAAATCAATCTTGGATCTTTCTAAAGGCACGGCGTTTCTTAACTGTATGGAAGCTATCGGTTCGATGGATCATAGGTATGCGGTTTCTTAACTTTTTCAGCTTTTACGCCGTTGTTCTTGTTGAATATGGGGCGGGTGACTTTACCGTCGCCAGAAGCAACCGATTCTCTTTTATATATTATTATTGGCTATTTCTTTTTTCTTTTTTGGGTAAAGATTATTGGCTATTTCTAACGACTAACTGTTTCTGTTTTCACTTTTCGGCTACCTGTAACTGTTTATCCTTCTCTTCAAGTCTTACATGACTTTGACTTTTTGTATGAGCTCATATATAGCCTTAATCTGGCAGTTACACCCCCTGATGTGGTACGCCTTACGTTTCGTTTGGTACACAAATACCATATTCCGTTACAAATTATGAAATCCATGTTGATTTTCCTTTTTGTTTTTTTGGTTGTCTAATTGCAGTTACGGAGATTAACAAGACTTCTCCGGTGAAGTGGGAAGGTGGCTGTCTTACTTACGAAATCTGGAAGTTGGTTTCTTTATTTGATAAGTGTTTTATTGTACATGTTCATAAAGAAACTAAGTTTTTCGTACATAGTTTAGCCAAATTTGGGTCTGACTTTATGCGGCACGGGAGTTTGCCTCCTAGCATTTTTAATCCGGATTTTTAGTATCAATACAAGTAACAAATATATCCGTACAATTTTACATGGAGTGCTTCGAGGGCCAAGTTAAACCCACCAAAATCAAGTGCAATTAGCCCACAAAAAAGCCTCTCCACACTCTCTTCTCGAGTTTAAGCTTAGGCCAGTAGGCCAGGAGGTTGGACTCATCGGCCCAGTGTTATGGGCTACTAAACATTGTTGGGCCAATCAATAAACGCTTTCTAATTATCTTAACTCTCTAAAACCGGATCCTGACTTCACCCTCGCTTCAAGAAAAAGGCACGCTTATTATTAGCGGCTGCTCTTCGTCCTCCAAAATCCCCCGCTCTCTCCACCCAAAAAGAAACAAATTTTTTTTGGGGTGGTTCGTACAGTTTTCAGTTTAACTTTTACATCTTCCTTCTCGGTCCTATCCTTACGGAACGGTTAAACTGTGTTCAGTTACATCAGGTTCGTTCCCTTTTTGTCTTTAATTTTTAAAAAATATTCTTACCGATTCGGTCAATTGGTTTCACTTTTGTTCCTTCTGCTAGGGTTTAGGGTATTTCTCGCCTTATCTTTTCAATTTCTTCCATGTTGTTTGGGGATTTGTTTAATTTCGTTCCGGATATTGTAATTACGATTCTCATGGTTGTTTTGTGGTCGAAATTGGAACTTTTGAGCTATATCTTTAGATTTTGAATTAAACATTTGCTTTAGAGGTTTGGGTTTTGTTTGCAATGATAATAAGTTGCTTTTATTTCCATGTTTCATGCAAATTTGAGAAATTAAGAGACCAAACTTCTATTTAATTGTATGAAAGAGACGGGAAAAGAAATTTTAGCCCCTTTGTTACTCTTACTGCTGTAGAAGAAGTTTAAAAGTTTAAGAATGTTATTGTTTCAATTGGATTTGCATTTTAGTTTCTCGTATTTTTAAAGGGTCTGTTGGCTTATGTTTTTGTAAGGTTTGAATATGTTGAAATGCATATGGCTCAAATTTGTTATTTGCTAGTATGGTATGAAAGATGGTAAATGGCATTTGACGTGTATGCAATGAAGCACAACTTAGAAAAAGTAGAATTTCACTAAGGTTCTGACTTATTTAAATTTATTGGTATAAAATGTTAGTTGTCAGCTTGTCGTAGAGGGGAAAATTTCTTATATCGTATATTGAGATGTTGTTGCTGGTTTGGAGTTTGTTATGGGAAGAAAAAGCTTGTATGGTTGAGAAATAGTTTCAGAGGATAAGGATAAAAGATTAACGAGGATGCAGTTCAGCAGAGGTTCTTAGACCTGGAAATGGAATCTAATACTAATTTGTAATTTGGTCTTATCACAATATCTTACTATGCAAACTAATACATTACTACAACTTTTGTTTTTCAGCCACCTTGTGACTCCATTAACCCCTTTTCTTAATTCTTTCAAAGTAGCATTGTTACGATTAAAGTTGAAAGTTTCATAGCAATTTGGAGCTCTTCTCCAAAAGCATGTTTCTACCTTATGCGTTTCTCTTCATTCTCCTCTTTTGAAATTGAATCAGAACATTTTTCCTCTTTGTTGGAGAAGCTCCTCTTAAATCTGCAATTTTCCTTTTATCATAGTTATCAGTTAACAATATTGCTCCCATTTTCATGTTTTAATCATCTCTTGGTGTCAAATAAATTTGTACGGATGGATGGTTGTGAATTGGGGTTTATGTGTGTTCATGAGTTTCTGGGCCTGACGTGTACTGGGGTGATGACTATTTGCAAGAGATGTTGAAACTGTCATGAGAGTTTGGTTGAGGTTGTGAGCTCATCAAGTACTCGGTGCTGAGTTGAGCGGTTTGTAAATGCTATAAGATGGATTTCTTGTTGACTGTTATGTGTTTTACTCTTGGGATTTGGTGTTTATGTTTTGGAGGGAATAGTGAGAGGTTTGATATGGCTCTTGGATGATCATGGATGTGTGGTTGTACTGTGGACAGGGAAGAGGCAGCAGCACTTGGTGTGTTGGTTGAAGGTGGTGTTTTTTGCTGATCAGTGGTGGTAGGTGTTGATAAACATAAGTTTGAACATGAGTTCAGACAGCAGGAGCCGAAGCAGAAGCAGGAGTCGGAGTCCCATGGATCGTAAGATCCGATCTGATCGCTTTTCTTACCGTAATGCACCCTACAGGAGGGAGTCTCGTCGGGGTTTCAGGTTTTCTGATTTTACCATTTAGTTAATTTTCCTTCCTCAGCTAGTTAAGTGGCTTGAGGAAAAATGTCTTCATTTGTAGTTCTAAAAGATTTCTTTTTGTTCCTTATGATTGTAATGTAAGTTTTTATAAAAGATATTAAATGTGATAGTCTTATAGAGAATACCACACGGCCCTGCATGTCATTTTCAATCTGAGCTATTTTTCTGTGAGTTTACCTGGTCTTACAAATAGAAGACCAATAATTCTGGTGTGTTAAGTCATTGTGATCAAGTGAAAACATTTGGGGTCTGGATAAGTTGTGTCTCAGTTTCACAGAAAAGGATCTGCTAAGATGTGCCAGAAAGTTCTTGTATTGTTTTCTTCCCTTTATACAGTGCTCAGTTTCCCTTCTAGCAGAGTTTCCTCAGAGTATAGTGTTCTATTTTTCTTACAATCATATTGGATTATTAACAATTTTTTCTCTCTTTTTCTTCAGTCAAAACAATCTATGCAAGAACTGTAAGCGGCCTGGGCACTATGCTAGAGAATGCCCCAATGTGGCAATTTGTCACAATTGTAATCTACCTGGGTAATTATTTTCTTCTCCTTCCATAGTTAAAGTTCAATCAGATAGCTCTTGAGTTGATTGAAGTTTGTTTTTCTTCTTTCTAGTTAGCCCTTTATATATACACTTTCAAAGTGTCTGAAAACTTAATTTTTATCCATACTCATTTTCTTCAGCTAGTTTTATCTGGCATGCTCTATATTAAAATTCTGTGATGTTTGTGCTTTATACTTTATACTTTCTCTTAAATTTTTCTTGCTCTCTTGGAATGATTACTTGAAACGAATAAACTAGGTAGAATTTGGGAGGTTCTGATGCTATATGTCAATATTCTTTTTTCATCTCTTAATTATGAGTAATCTTGTTTGTGTTTTGCCCTGCGTGCTGCTTTTTATTTTTAGAGCCTATTCTCATGTTGGTGTGTCTTGCGATTGTTGTGGGGCTGTTTTAACCTTGCTAGAATTACTTGAACAGGCACATTGCTTCAGAATGCACGACTAAGTCTCTATGCTGGAACTGTCGTGAACCTGGCCACACAGCTAGCAGCTGTACAAATGAGGGAATCTGCCACACCTGTGGAAAGACTGGACACCGGGCCAGGGACTGCACAGCACCTCCAATGCCTCCTGGGGAGGTGAGATTATGCAATAACTGCTATAAGCCCGGTCATATTGCAGCTGACTGTACAAATGACAAGGCATGCAACAACTGTAGGAGGCCAGGTCATTTGGCACGTGAGTGTACGAATGATCCCATCTGCAACTTGTGCAATGTAGCGGGACATGTGGCAAGACAATGTGCCAAAAGCAACATGATGGGTGATCGAGGTGGTGGCGGTCGCGGCGGCGGTTACCGAGACCATCGAGATATCGTGTGTCGAAACTGCCATCAGTTTGGTCATATGAGTCGAGACTGCATGGGGCCTTTGATGATCTGTCACAACTGTGGTGGAAGAGGACACATGGCATACGAGTGTCCTTCTGGGAGGTACATGGACCGCGGATATCCACGGAGGTATTGATGATGCAGCTTATGTCAGTTTCAAATTTATAAAAGTATTATGTGCTACTTGTGGTTGAAGCTTTTGGAACTAGATAGACTTTCATTTGGATTTTAGTGTAGTAATTTGCTGGAGTTTTGACTTTTGATGTGATATTTTTATTATAACATCATTGTTGAGTATCATGGTGCATTTGTTTCGAATGTCTTTTCTTTTTTAAAGAAATCCCTATCTTTAGTTATAGGCCATGTCAAATTGTCCTTCCTGCAAACCATATTTGCAGAATGTATGCAACCATTGGGTTCTTGGTACATAGATTGGCCATAATTGAATAGACCTCTTTGCGTAAGATGGTTTAGTTTTCTACTCTTTCCTTTCTGTCGCAATTTTTTATAACGGTAGTTGTTTACCGGCATTGGCTATTTGCAATTTTGTAAAGGTATTAATTCTTATAATTTCTTGTCATCACAAATTGGATATTACACCGTATAATATCTGAATTTTCATTTGTAGGAAGTCTGAATTCCATAACCTTTGTAAGGAAAATTGAAAGTGGGGTTTTAGAAAGAAGAACGAAATCGAGAATGGAGAGAACAAAAACATGAAAGTGAAATCCTGAAAAAGGTCATTGCCAAAAAAAAAAAAAAGAAATCCTGTAAAAGGTCGGCCAAAAAAAAAAGATCCTGAAAAAGGGAAAACAGTTTTAAAAGCCTGCCAAAGCCCAACAATTGCGGCCTTCCAAAAGCCCAAATTACAGTAAAGACAAAGCTGAAGGCCCAGAGGTTAGATTCGTAATTGCGTCATCTCACTTAAGGACACAATCGTCATTCCACGTACTCACCAACAAAACCCAAAAAAAAACTCTTCTCTCACTAGCAGTGTGTTCTCTGCGAAGGATACCATCCTTCTCTCTCTATTTTTTCCCCTTATTCACTCACAAACTCTCTCTCTCTCTCTCTCTCTCTCTCTCTCGCACCTCTCACGATTCTTTCATTTCGCAAAAATTAATTTATAAAAATAGGAAAACAAAAACACAAACCAAACAAAACGACGCCTGAAAATTTTCCCCCGAAACTCAAAACCCTAGGGTTTTCAATCTCTAGGGTTTCCATCGATTTTTAATTTTTCCTAATCTCTTTATACTATGGATGCCGAGGAAGAAGAGCCTCACCACGTTCCAAAGGTTGAGTCTTCTCTTCGATTGGAAGATAACCCGGCGACTACAGATACGAACCCCGAGTTGCCGCATGGAGACAGTGAGTTACAATGCCAGGTCGAGCCCGTCGCCGAGTTGGACCCCTCGCAACCACCTGCGCCCTCAGAGGTATCTCCTGTTGCTGAGAATGAGGAAGAAGGTGGGGGCAAGGGAACACCGGAGGTGGTGGTTCGTGATGAAGAGGGTGACGATATGATCGCTGGAGAGGGGAAGCACGAGATTTCTGATGCTTGTGATGAAGTAAAAGCTCCTTCTCCGGTTGCAGTGGACAGAGAGGAGAGCCACCTGGCAAACGAGGAGGAACAGGTTAAGGAGAAGAAAGCTGACATTGTGGAGGATGCGGCAGTGATTGATGTGATGGAGGAAACGGAGAAGGCTGACGTGTCAGATGCTAGAGGAGCCGAAGGGATTGAGGTCGTTGGGGAGGAGCAACAAGCTGCTAAGGAAACGGAAATTTTGGAGGAAAAGGTGGTGGATGATATGCATGAGCAAATAGATGTTCCAAAGGAGAAACAGGCAGCTGACGTGGCTGAGGAAAGAAGGATTGCCGAGGCAGCAGAGGTGGTGGATGGTGCGACACTGGTTGTGGATACACACGTGGCCGACCTGGTGAAGGAAAGAGGAATTGCCGAGGCAGCTGAGGTGGATGACAAAATAGAGCAAACTGTGGTCACCGATGAAATAGTCTTGGCTGATGAGACTGAGAAAACTGGAATTGTGGAGGAAAGGGAGTTGCCTGTGGGAAGGAGAATGCTGGAGGAGGAACATCTGGATAATGAGGTGGAGCAAACTGGGAATTTGGAAGAAACAGGGGTGGGTGACATCGTTGACAAAACTAACTTGCTAAAGGAGGAACCGGTGGATGATGTTTCACAACAAACTGGGATTGTGGGAGAAATTGGGGTTATTAACATGGTTGAGGAAAAGGAATTACCTAAGGATAAACTAGAGGTCAATTTTAAAGGAACAGGGGTAGTTGACATGGTTGAGAAAAGTGAAACTTTGGAAGAAAAAATAGTGGCTAATTTGCCCGAGCAGACTGAAATTCTGGAGAATATTAATGCAGTGAGGGAAACGGGCACAGATATAGCTGAGGAGGAGAAGGACATAGTGGTGGGAGAGGAATCAGAGAAGGCAGAAGATACAGAGACAGAAAATGTTGTAGAGGATGTTGAGAAAGCAGAAGGGACAGAGACAGAGATGGGAGACGTGGCAGAGGGAATGGATGCAGCTGACGATACTGAGATGCTTGACATGACAGAAGAAGCTGAGGAGGCAGCAGAGGAGACGGAGGACGCAGAGGAGGCAGAGGAAACTAGCATAGCCAGTGGTGGCAAGCGGAAGCGGGCAAAGAACTCAAATTCTAAGGTTTTGGCAAGAGCTCCATCAAGGAAAAAGGTTGAAGAGGATGTGTGTTTCGTTTGCTTTGATGGTGGTGATCTTGTTCTTTGTGATCGCAGGTTAGGCTGACAAAAATTTTCAAGCCAGTGTTATTTGTGAATTTATTTGTCCTAATGTTATGTTGTCTGGTATTTTTCCTCCATAGGGGTTGTCCTAAAGCTTATCACACTTCTTGTGTTGGTCGAGATGAGGCCTTCTTTCAATCTAAGGGTAAATGGAATTGTGGTAAGTTGCTGTATTTCTCTGTGGTCTTCAACTTTTATTGTTGACGTTTTATTTTCAGGCCTTTTAGTTTATCTTGTGTTATTTGTGTACCATGTGCTTTAATGCTCAGTGTTGCTATACTTAGGTGGAAAAGGGTTGATGTTTGTTAGTTGGCTGATACAGATTTGGGAACATGAGCACCTAAATCTTTCAACTGTGCCATCCCTTGCTCTTTTTTATTTAAATTGCACCATTATTGAATTTGTTACTTCTTTTCTTTGCAAAAGGTTTGATTTACATGACAGTGAAGCTTGCTGGAGTGGGCTTTTGTGAAGGCAAAGGAAGTTCATTATCCAGTTTGCCCAGCACACCATTTAAGTTTTGCATGCTCATCAAACTGATCTAGTGGTTCTCAAAAGAACATTTGGAGCTAGTCTCTTTCTGCCGTAATTAGGGTTCATCTGTCAGTCCAAATCAAGGCAATCGATTCTGGCAATGCTTGGATTTCTAGTGAAACTGCAAGTTGCAAATTATAACTGTGATCATGTTTTAGTCATTAGATGCCCCTGGCTTTTGAAAAATTCAATTCAAGGTCTCACAGGCTTGAGCTTTCAGTGACTCTCAATGTTTATGTTTGTAGTAAAACTTGTCAAGAAGTGAGAGCATTTTTGGTTACCAGCTGGCCCTTAGCTTTTATCCTAGACATAAGCACCGGGCAATGCAACTGTTGTACTTTGACTTCATTAACAAGTGGGAAATAATAGCACAGTTTTGGCACCTTCAAAATGATTTAGTTCATGTATAGGAGGCTGCACTTGGATGCTCAATGTGCAGTTGGGGTGAACTAATGATATATTTAGCATCGTCAAGGTTCCGAATGCCTTACTGCTAATTGCTGTTCAAATTTTTCATGGATTGTAATGGATGCTGAATTGAACTTTGGGTCAAATTTTTCTAATGTAAAGTTGACCGAGAATGACATGTGGCTATCTTAAAAAAAGGCAATATAAATCTGCCTAAATGCACTTTGCCTGAGCTACCAAGATATACATATTTTTTGTTTGTTAAACTGTTTGTATAAGATGAACATGTGTACATGGGAATAAGAACTCAAAGTTTCTGTAACTTGTCTCGTTTGATTATGGGACTAGAGGCTAGTTTTTTGCAAAGCACTGTCTTTTGGATTAAGGTTTTACTTTTTCATAGAAATTAATTTTTCCATTCTTCTGTAGCTTTGAGTAGTGCCTTTTTTCTTGAAGAGAACTTGAGTTTTAGATGCTCATTAGTATGAGAGAAGCAGTGAGAAGTGGAACTTTTTGTGTAAAGAAATATAAGGAAAGGAGTAGAAGGGAAAACAATTGGGGAATCGAATTGCAATTTTTTTTATAGTAAATCATATATTTTGGCTTGAATGAGTCATGGCAAAGACAGTTGACAGAACTGGTTATATCAGGTTCAGGATACATTTGTGTTAAAATAAGCTAGGCTTTGGGGCACAATCTACCAAGTGAGAAACATATGATGTGTCTGTCTTTATGCATTTTGGGTTCATCTAAGAATGATGACATTCTATAGTGATTGAAACATGGCCTACTTAATATTCATTTCTAAGGTTATGCAATTCATTGAATCTTGTATGTGTTAAATAGCTGCCTTGCATTTTCTCTTCTCAATGTCTGAAGATATTAAATACCTGTGTCCCGGTCTGCTTGTTCAAGGTTAAAGGGCGTGTATGCACTAAGCATCCTGGAATTTGCTTTTGTATTTCCTGTATTTATGTCACTGCTTGTTTGCTGTTACTTTCCCTTTCCATGTTCTTCTCATGATCTCACTTAATCTATATTTTCTTATTTATCAATTTTTATTTCTATGTTCCCATTACAGGTCTATTATGTTGTAATATTTTTCTCTTTCTAATTTGTGTGATCTTCTTTCTGTGAAATAGGTTGGCATCTGTGCAGCAACTGTAAGAAGAATGCCCATTATATGTGTTATACATGTACCTTTTCCTTGTGCAAGGGATGTATCAAAGATGCTGTAATCCTATGTGTTAGGGGTAACAAAGGCCTTTGTGAATCATGCATGAATCTTATTATGTTGATCGAAAGGAATGAACAGGTAAATAAAGAAATTTTATATTATACCTTTCTTTTATTTTTATTGTTTTACATATTTATTCTTTATGTTTGCTATCTTGTATTATTTGTTATTTTTTATAGCTGTATTTAAATATGAATGTTGATTTATTTCTCGTTTGGGGTTTCACCTTATTTCCAAGAATATCTCCTTATCTTTCTCTTGCCATCTATCATTATCAAATTTTCATTACAGTTTGTTGATATTTTTTGCAGGCACAAGTAAATTTTGATGACAAAAATAGCTGGGAATATCTTTTCAAGGATTACTGGATTGATTTGAAAAGGAGATTATCAATAACTTCAGATGAGCTTGCTCAGGCTAAAAATCCCTGGAAAGGATCTGAACATCGTGCTGCTAAACAAGAATCACCTAATGATGATGTTGGAGGGTCTGGCTCAGATGGTTCTTCTGGGAATGCAGAAGTAACTGTTTCTAAGCGAAGAAAGACTAGGAGTCAGTCAAAGTCACGTGCAAGGTTGGGTGATTCACCGACAGATGAAAATGCTGAGTGGGCATCAAAAGAGCTCTTGGAAGTTGTTATGCACATGAGAAATGGTGATAAATCTGTTTTATCTCGTATGGAACTTAGTCAGCTTATACTGGATTATATTCAAAAGCACAAACTCCGAGATCGTCGCAATAAGTCTTACGTCATTTGTGACTCAAGGCTTAAAAATCTTTTTGGGAAACCGAGAGTTGGGCATATTGAAATGTTAAATCTTCTTGACCCTCACATTTTTTTCACAAAGGAAGATTCTCAGACAGATGAGCTTCAAGAAAGTGTTGTTGATGCTGAAACTAACCAACTAGACGCTGATTGGAATTCTGATGCTATGGCAAAGACTGGAAAGGATAAAAAACGTAAATCACGTAAAAAAGGTGATGCAAGGGGACTTCAATCAAATTTAGATGATTATGCTGCCATTGACATGCATAATATTAATCTAATTTATTTGCGACGGAATTTGGTGGAGGATTTGATTGAAGATCCTGAAACATTCCATGATAAGGTTGTCGGTTCTTTTGTGAGAATAAGAATTTCTGGTGCTGGTCAAAAGCAAGATCTGTATAGGCTAGTGCAAGTTGTTGGTAAATACATAAACTTCCATGCTTTTGGCTTCAGCTAGCAAGTATCAACATCTCATTAGATTGCTAAATGCGTTAGTTGTTTTTTGTACAGGTACAAGCAAAGTGGCTGAACCATATAGAGTTGGCAAAAAAACTACTGATTTTCTTCTAGAGATTTTAAATTTAAATAAGACAGAGGTCGTTTCAATTGATATTATATCAAACCAAGAGTTTACTGAGGTAATGATTAGCCAAACATGTAAATGCATGTTTTTGTCCTCTTTTTGGTTTCCATCTGCATCTTTGACGAGGGAGTTCTGCTCCTTTTTTTCTTATTCAAGTGAAGAGGATCTTATAAAGAAATTTTGAGTTTTAATATTGAGGCTTCATTTTTCAGACCTCTCAATTGCATGTATGGTAAAATTTCTTCAGTTTGTTGCTCAGACAATTAGACGTTGTTTTATTCATTCTTCTTTTTGGTACATGGGTTGAAATTCTTTAGTTTTTTTTTGGTACATTGGGTGTAAGAGTAATATACCAATTTCTTTTGTTCATGGATAAAATAGAAGGTGTAAGCAATCGGCAGTACTATGAGCTTGTTATATTATTAAATCCTGGTTAGCCAGTATGGTGTTTTCAATCATTACATTTAATTCTTAATTTTTTTAAAAGAATCTTATGCCAAGTCATTTGATGATTTGATCTCTTAGGATGAATGCAAGCGCCTGCGCCAGAGCATAAAATGTGGACTTATTAACCGGCTGACTGTGGTAATGTGAACTGATTTCCATAACATTTTGATACCCTATCTAATAGTTGTTGTTATTTTCCTTCAAAAATAGTTATTCTTATTTTCCTTTTAATTGTAATTGGAGCCAATATTTAGAAGATTAATTGGTGCTGCAGGGAGATATACAGGAAAAGGCCATTGCAATCCAGGCAGTCAGAGTCAAAGATGTAAGTATCTTTCTTTTGAGCTAGATATTCAAATGTTGTATGTGTATGTAGACACACACAAAGAGATACATTTTTATTGTGGAGAATTGTAGTAGCATGTTTTGCAATCATGAAAAGTGTGATGGAGGGCATTATCTGTTGGATAGTCTTGATTAAGTATGACACTGTGTACATAAAAGAGATTTTAAATGATGGATAATATGTCAAAATGGATAACAATCTTCCTTTTTACTGAAGTGGATCCTCTTAAATTGTATAATTGGTTATTAAATATAATATTTATGGCCTTTTTTCTTAGAAAATAAAGAATAATCTCGATCTTCTCTCTTTTGTCATAATGCAGTGGCTGGAATCCGAGATAATGCGTCTCAGTCATCTTCGTGATCGAGCCAGTGAAAAAGGACGTAGAAAGGAATATCCTTTTCTTGTAATTTTTTTTCTCTGTTCCATTTATGGCTTATGGCATTCTTCTGACATTTGTTGCGGATTTGAAATGATTCTTGACTATGATTTTGTGGATTGAGAGAAGGGAGAGGTAGCCTTACCCTTGTTCAGAACTCTTACTGCAGAAAGATAGACCTTCATTTTTTCAACACTCCGAATTGGGTATTTTGCTGCATAAGCATTCCGTATTAATAGTATTCTACCACAGAGACATTACTGTTCTTATGTTAACATCTTATTCCTATAACTCATTAAGTATATGATTATAAGGTAGTTATATTTTGCCTTTTTTCAACTCTTTAATCAAATAAGGTTGGTGATGTTCCCCTCCCTTTTCTTTCCCTCCTTAAAACAGTCCTAGAACAGAAACCTTATCCTCTCTTCCCCTGTTTCCTCTTCTTCCTTTTTCTCATAGCTACAGACTACAATGTTAAGGATGTTTATATGGCTACTGAGTGCTGAATGATCCAATAATTCATGCATACATAATTTGTTACTGGATTTCAACCATGCATATGCTTTTTAAGATGAATTCAATATTCTAAGATGAATTTTTTTGAACAATCTTAGCCGTCTGGTGAATGATGAAAGTGTAATGTGCTGTAATGCTATGCTCATCAATTTTCTCATCCACATGTTCAGTTCATGTTAATCCTGTACTTCTCTCTCTCTCTAATCTTCTGTGTTAGGTTAGATTGTGCGCGGATTCATGTTTAGTTACTTTTTTCTTAACTTATGTGCCTGCAAGAAAGCACTTATATTTGCATTACCTTACTGCACGGGCAATATGAAAAAACTTATGAGACTTTGAATATATCTCTTACTGATTAATGAATGTGGCAGTGGTAGAGTTGCTTTCCTCTGGCTGGATGATGAATTGAACTTTTAAAAATCAATATTGATTCTAATAGAATTTTCATATTTATTGCTGAATTCATCTGCATTTTTCATGTGCATCATATATTTCTTTCCAATGAAAATGACTGCTTGTTTCCAACAATTTCAATGTGGCCCTTGACTTGTGTTTACGCTTAGAGAATGCGTAGAGAAATTACAGGTTTTAAAGACACCTGAGGAGCGACAGCGTAGATTAGAGGAGAATCCGGAGATACATGTAGACCCCAAGATGGATCCTAGTTATGAATCTGAAGAAGATGAAGGAGAAGAGGATAAGAAACAAGGTCCCTTTTTTCCCCCTGAAATGTCCTCTTATATTCTTACTTGACAATCAATTTGATAATGCTTCGGTTAATGCAGATAACTATTTGAGGCCAAGAGGTAGTAGCTTTAGCAGGAGAGGGAGGGAGCCGATTTCTCCCCGGAAGGGAGGTTTCAGTTCAAGTGATTCTTGGAGTGGGTCTAGGAATTATTCTAGCATGAATAGGGAGTTGGGGAGGAACCTATCCAATAAAGGTTTTACGAGCAAAGGGGATGATCCTGTTGGAGTTAGCGAGACAGGGAATGAACCTTTATGGAGCCTGGGGCGGGAGAGAGAAACACAACAAACAAACAGTTGGGACAAGCCAAAAGCTGCTTTTAGTTCAGAAAGTGGGTTGAGGAATACTCACACTGTTGTAATACCGGAACCATCTTTGAAAGTTGCGTCAGAAAGTTTGCCTACACCTCTGTCCAAAGGAGTAGCGGCAGGTGTCCAAATTAATGAAACAGAGAAAGTCTGGCATTACCAGGATCCATCTGGCAAGGTCCAAGGGCCATTTTCTATGGTACAACTGCGGAAATGGAGTAACACTGGATATTTCCCTGCAGAATTAAAAATTTGGAGAGCTACTGAGAAACAGGAGGATTCTATACTTTTGACTGATGCCTTGGCTGGGAAGTTTCAGAAAGACCCTCCAGTAGTAGATAATAGCTTTCCAAAGGCTCAAACAACCGTGTATGGGAATTCTATTGGAGCAACCTTGAAACAAGGAGTGGAAAGTCAAGTTGGAGAAAGATCAAGGTTTGATCAGAATCTTGTAGCATGGAGTCCTCAGCGTACATTGGGTTCATCAGGCCAATCTCCAAGAGAAAGTTGGAAGTCTCAAACCGAAGTTGGTTCTTCCACAGACATAGCTGCTTCATCTTTGCTTGAGATCCCAAAGTATTCTCGAGATGCATGGAGTTCTGACACAAATTTACCTTCTCCAACTCCAAACCAAAATACCACTTCTGGGACAAAGGGACAGGCATTTGAAAGCAAATGGTCTCCTACACCTGCTCAGTCATCAGGTTCTCTTTCGATAGCCAATCCATTTCGAGGAGGTAGTGCAGGGCTGCAACCTCCCACTGTGGTTTCAGATAGTGGGAGCCCAGCTGCTCCAGTAGTTCATTCTCATATGGTGTCAGGTGAACTGCGCAGGACACAGGTTCATGCTCAGGCCTCAATTAATCCAGGTGTTGATATGAAAAATGCAGGTGTATCTCTTCAGAATTTGGTGCAACCGGTGAGTTCTCATAATCCCTCTGACACTCATGGATGGGGCTCTGGCCCAGTCTCAAGGCAAGAAGCTGTTGCTGCATCCTCTATACCTGCAAGTGCAAATCAAGCATGGGGAAATGCTTCTGCGCAGAAGCTAGAGCCAAGTCCCTCACTTTCCATGCCTTCTCAACCTGCTGCGTATGGTCACTGGAATGATGCATCCCAATCTGGTCAAAACTCTGCTCCTTTCAGCACACCAAATCCTGCTGGGGGTTTCCGTACTCCTGCCCAACCGGCTATGCTGGCATCTGATTCTTGGAGGCCCACCGTTCCAGTCCATTCCAATGTTCAACATCCGGCTCCAGCCAATCTACCTTGGGGTACGGCTGTTGCAGATAACCAAGGTGCTGCTCTGAGACAGGCACCAGGAAATCAGAACACTGGTTGGGGGCCAATGCCAGGGAACCAAAACATGGCATGGGCAGCGCCTGTACCTGCAAATAGCAATGTTAACTGGGCAGCTTCTGGCCAGGGATCAGCTTCTGTTAATCCAAATCCAAGTTGGGCAGCTCCTAGTCAAGGACAAGTGCCAGGGAATGCAAATTCAGGTTGGACTGCTCCTGGAAATGCAATGCAAGCGTGGGCACCACCAGGCCAAGCGCCTGGTGGTGTAAATGCAAGTTCTGGATGGGTTGCACCCGGGCAAGGGTTAGCAGTAGGAAGCGGAAATCCAGGTTATGCGGCACCCTCAGGAAATTCGGGCATGTGGGGAGGTGAACAGAACCACAATGGAGACAAATTCTCCAATCAAAGGGATAGGGGCTCTCAGGGTGGTGATCCTGGCTACGGAGGGGTGAAGCCTTGGAGTCGGCAGTCATCATTTGGCGCCGGAGGTGGTTCTTCGAGGTCGCCCTTTAAAGGGCAGAGAGTGTGCAAATTTCATGAAAATGGGCACTGCAAGAAAGGGGCTTCATGTGACTATATGCACACTTAAATTTTGCCAATTTTAGTTTAGAGGCTAGAGCAGCATAGAGTAGTTAAATCTGTACAGTAAAATTCCATTTGAATATTTTCTTTTGGATAATAATTTTATACATGTACAACTCTCTTTAGTTTAGCAGCTCCTTGTTTTTCCAACTGAATGTGGTTCCAAAGTGAATAATGTCCGTCCCATTCTCATATCGGCTAATGTGAAGTAGTCGGCTAGATTTACAATAAATTATTGTGAAATGGCATGCCATGGTGATTTTTTCTCAATGTTAGTTCTTTGCTTTATTGATTTGCTGATTTAAGTTCAACTTTGCCAATTGTAATTTGTAAGGCGAATAAAACAAAGATTTTTTTTAATTATTAAAAAAACCAAAAAAAAAAAACAAGGATTTTTTGTTCAAAATTGAAGTAAAACAAATTTAAGAGGACGCCATTCCATTATATGAATAAATTCAAGTCCTGGCCTGGGCAATTCGAAAATTCGAACATTGAATTAAAAAAAATAAATAAAAGAAGGAAACTTTTATAAGCCCAAAAGTGAGTGAGGGTCAAGATTTGAACCAAAAATAAAAAAAGTGAGGGTCAAGAAATAGTTGAGAATCCCTTGCTAAAAGCGCGCGAGGTTGGGAAGTTGCAGAGAGTGCAGATTAATCGAACCAAATCTAAGGTAGGGAGATGAACAGCAATAGCAAAGAAGAGGCAGAAACCGAAACAAAAAATCCAAACCCTAATTCTAACACTCAAAGCCAAGGAGTGAAGGGGAAGTCATGCAAAGGATGCCTTTATTACTCTTCTGCTCTTAAATCCAAATCTCAAAACCCTACCTGCGTCGGCATCCCCAGAACTCTCCATCAAGGTATTTCTCACTTTCTATGCTTCTTCTATTCTTTTGATTTGAACTGATTCTATGGATTTTTTTTTGGTTCGTTAAAAGTTAAAACTTTGGAAAAGAAAACAACAAAAGATTATAGTACTCAATGAATCTTATAATAGTGCCCAGCTACATAATTGGGGAATCTGAACTGGAAGCTTCAAAGGAAGGCCGCACTCTTTTAGATTTCAAGTATGCTTGTGTTGGTTACTCTGTTTTTCTTAAAAACAAAGAAGACTCTTCAACTAATCAGCCTCCTAAACAAGTTGAATTACCTTTCTGCGTTGGTCTAGAGGTATTTCCTTTTCTTGCTCTTCTCATCTTAATGCATATATGTTCTGTTTGTTTGATTGGAGAATGAGGTTTAGCTACAAGTTACTATTATATTTTGTAGAATTTGAATTGTTTGTTTGTCGATTGTGAACTTTCGCTATAAATTCATAAACGAGGGAAAGAAGTCTTTTCTATTGATTTTTGTATGATGCTTCATGCTTACTTATGCTAAAAGGGTTTAGGATTCAAATTAGAGGTAATGGATTTCCAATTTATATGGGGTTGTATGCAATTCAAATTATATGTGGTCAGTTTGCAGTCACCTTATGTGAATAATAAATTATTCACAAATATGTGGTTTGTACTATGTCCATTCATCCCAAAAACAAATATGCAGTATGTTAATCA
Source organism: Corchorus capsularis (assembly GCA_001974805.1). NCBI lineage: Eukaryota > Viridiplantae > Streptophyta > Magnoliopsida > Malvales > Malvaceae > Corchorus > Corchorus capsularis. The sequence continues at coordinate 78,314 of AWWV01011111.1, forward strand.
TCTGTTGAACTATCTACGGATTATCTAGTTTTCCTCAAGACTAAATGAATCATGAGAATTGTGTAACTTTTATAAACTAGATTTTTTCACTTATAGATTATGTTATTCTAAGAGGCTTAACTCTTACCAATTGTATTTATGTGAAATGTATCTATGTCTCTAATATCTCTATGTCCTAATAAGGTTGCCCATTGTTTCAGGTATTGTTGGACAGAACACCTGCACCTAGCAAAGGTATTGAAGTTATTTAATTCATACTTTTTGGTTTTTATCTTGTAGGCATATTCAGGGAACAATCATGAGTTTTAGAATAGTGAAGCATAGATAAATATGCTTTAACGGCCTTATCCTTTTGCACTAATTCTTAATGGGGCTTGGAAGAATATATTCAGATGGATGATATAGTTGTTGTGGATGAGAGTATGGCTGGAGTTTCTGATCAGTTAGAAATCTGGAGGATCATTTTTTAGTCCAAAAAGTTTAGGTTAAGCATGATCAAACAAGATGCATGAGAGCAATTTCATTAGAAGGTTGAAGTGGTGATGGGGTTAAAATAAATGATCACTGATGATTTATTAGGAAAGATCTTCTCAAGAGAGGATATGGGACGTGGATCAAGGCAGGGAAAAGATTGAAATACAGAATGGATGTATTAGAGATATGGGATCATTTTGTGATTTAAGGGGAGAGATGGAAGAATAGGGGTGAAAGAGAGAACTAAGACTGGGGAAATCTTAACATCAGATATTGATTTATTAAATCACAACATAACATTGCAATTATAGGTGCAAGGCATTAAACTCTTTGATAATCTGTAATTGCAAATTTTATCCTTAAAATTAAACCCAACAAAACTCTAGGGCAGTCCAGTCTTCGTCGATTGCATTTATAGGATTTGAGCAAGAGATAGTACTGATTTTTGTTCTTTTCTAATAAAGTGATTTTTGCTATTTGCTTTCTTGTAGATACCCGTACGCATCCTCAAACTCAAACTCAAACTCAGAGGTCAACAGAATCAACAGGAGACTATTACTATAACAGGCAAGCACTGATTAAGAAATGAAATTCTTAGATACGTTAATCTTAAAAGATTATATTATGTTTGTTTCAAATACTTGTATATTTCCCCCTCAAAAAGAAAAGGAGAAAGAATCCTAAAGCGTTGATTGTTGAATATACAGGTTTAAGCGGAACGCAAGTGTTGTTGCATCAGGTGTTGTCAAGAATCTGAATAAAATCGGAAACCGCATAAAACAAAGTCTGGATGACATTCTAGACAGGCGACCCAAGTGATATTGCTGAGCAAAATTATGATCTTTATATGAGAAGGAAGATCAATGCAAACTTATAGTGTTCATGTTCCTACTGGTTTTTTGTCGAATATGAATTATAATTTTTCAATCTCTATTCAGGGCAGGAAGAGGAGCATTAACTGTTGTAATAAGCACCTTTCATTGAGTCCATGAAGTCACTCCAATAATAGAAGTTTGTTTATTGAGAAAGCTCCACATTTTATATATGTATATGTACTATAATAGGACCAAATGACAGCTCCAAAGCAGCTGTTTATGTCACAAGGTGCCCTAAACATTCTGTTTATAATCCTATTGATGCATTTACTATTCATTGCAACTCTTGTGCTCCGATTTCTTGTAATTACTTACTAGTAACACATTTTAGATTGTAGCTATTTTCCTAGATTTGGGCACTTTTTTAATCATTTCCATTTTGCCCCATTTATATCTTTGTTCTTAAAGGAAGGTCATCTATGACTTGACCAAAGAGTGAATGAATTGAAATGGAATTGTTAAAACAAAGAAAAATCGTTCTTGGTTACCAGGTAATGAAAATGAGATAAATATGAATTTTGTTTCTTTTTTCTTTCTTTTCTTTTGTTTCAACACGGACAAGAAGATGGGAACGTAACGTGAAGGTGAGGTGCGTTATGGGCAATCAAAGCTGCCTGCTGCCAAGCCTGCAACTGTATTTAAAAATAAATAATAAAAAAATAAAAACAGATAAAAAAGCACACGAAAAATCATCTTCCAAAATATGAGCAATTTTTGCAGAAACAAAAATCACAAAAAACTTTCAACTTAACTTCCCTTGCGTTGCAACCAACCTTTTCCCAATAAGCCGCGCCGCGTCTTTCGCCGCCTCTCATAGTCATCTCCATTTATAAGAAAGAAATACTTAAGACAATACTCTTGATAATATTCATATATTCATAATATTCCTTTCAACTCTGGCGTCTCCATAAATATTTTCCCTCTTTTTGCGTCCTTTTTATTTTTCCCTTTTCCTCTCTTCAGTCTTCACCTGCAAAAATGATCCAGTTTTGCTTCTTTTCTTTGTAGCCGGTTTACAATTTCTTCGTCTTTTTTATTGTTCGTCTTGTCTGCAGCGGAGAGTTTTTGAGATTCGATAAGGAAACAATGAGCGCGTGTAAGCGCGTGGTTCAGTTAGGGTTTAATGCGTATTCGACTTCCCTTGCTAACAGGGTTGCACAGAGGCAGATTTCTCAGCTCGTTAACTCCAATGGAAAGCGTGCATTTCTCGTTGATACATTGGCTTTGGTACTTCTCTCCCTTTTCCGTTTCTTTTATAATTACCAAGTTCCTGTTTGGTTGCTGAGAAAAAATGGACAAGAGCGTGAACATGTGTTTTGATTCTAGTTTTAATCTTTTCAATTAGGAAATCATATCGATTTCGTTTCCTATTATTAGTTTCTCTTTTAGGTGCTCTTATCGGAGTGGATTTGGTGTTCGCGCTAAAACCTAAGGGGAGATTTCGCTTTTCTTTCAATTTCTATAACCGAACTCAATATAGAATTTTCGTTTGCAAACTTTTGAAACGAATTACTTGATCTTTTTAGGTCGCTTTTGTTTATTTTGAGTTATTTTGACCTAATAGGTTCGAAGTTTGGAAGCGCAAGGCGTGCCATCAAAACAAGCGGAGGCAATAACTGCAGCAATTACTGAAGTGTTAAACGATAGCTTGGAGAATGTGTCTCATTCCTTTGTTTCAAAGGCAGAAATGCAGAAGGCAAGGATCGCTATATTGACTTCCTTTGCTTTTTGTTTTCTGCACCTGTAACTGTTGATTCTCAAATAACCGTGTTTTTGGTGTCTTCTTTATACCGTGTACATGTTCATGTCATTAATTTCTGCTTTGTTTTTCTTATGTAGTCTGAGATGCTTCAAGAAGCCAATTTATCCAAGTTTAAGTCTGAAGTTAAAAGCTCCCAGGTACTGTTGATTCATATGATCTTAGAATGAACAACAAAGCTAAGAAAAGCAATTTTTACTTTGTGTACATTTCATTAATAGGATTCTGCTTTTTGATGAAACCTATATGCTTCAAGTCAATCTCTTACTTAGTCTGGTATAGGATTTTGTACAAATACTCTTGGTAGCTGAAACTATAATGCCGGGTAGGTTAGGTAACTGAGATTCAATTTGCTCTTCTAGTGCTCCTTTATGTTAGCACTTCCCCTTTTTATGATAGCTCAGGTATAGGGGAGGAAGAATGTGATGGAGATCAAGAATCTTGTATCCAAGATTATGTGTAGGTATGAGAACACTACAATGTGAGGTAGTAATTAGGTGGAAATTTTAAGGCTGAGGTGAAGATGTTTCAAGAGAGGAAATAATGAGGTTCTGTGCTTTGCTTAGCAATTGGCTACATACTAAGTGTTTATTTTGATAGTTATTCTAATGTGGAGAGAATCGTTCAAACATTTTTGTATGAGACTTCTTGTCATTCAGTTATGAGCTCTTGGTATGAAGGTTTCTCATACAAGTTGACTTCATAGTAGTTCTCTGTATAGAGTGTTAATATGGTGTGCATATAACATAAGTTTTGTTGCTAATGGCAACTTCATCCATATAAATGCACAGAACATTCTTTGCCCCTATATATATACTGCCAATTTGGTCCTTCTGCCTTGATTAAAATGTCAAATTCTTGGGATTAACTGGAATGCTGGCCTCCTCCATTCTGTTATCATGCTGCTATTTTCTGTTGTACTCATGAAAGCTAGAACTACTGATGATAACTCCAGTTGAAGTATTTTTTTTTGTTATTGCAATGGTGGAGCATGCTTATTGTATTTGGCCATTGGAGCTCTTTTTACTTTGTCTCATGCACTGTCCCTTTCAGAATAAGTAATTGTAGATATTCTTTGATAGTTACTTCTAGTCTTTACCCATTTTCTTTTGAATAGTCATTGACAGTGGACCATCAGATGGTTATGCTACAAGTACTTACACTATAGTCCTTTTTGAAATCTTATGTGTGTTTCCTGTGAATGCAGGAGCATCACTTTTCTATGCTGCAACGTGAAACTGAAAAACTTCGAGGTGACATAGAAAAAATGCGTAGTGAACTAAGGTATATTTTGTGCAGTATAATGGAAATGTTTTCTTATTTTTCCGGAAAATTTTGATTGCACGTTTATACAACTGGGCTTCTATACAGGTACGAAATTGACAAAGTCACTGCTGGGCAGCGTCTGGATTTAAATCTTGAAAGAGGGTAGGTAGAAATGGTTTAGTTGCTTCTCTGCTTTGACCGTATTCACTTCTGTTATTTCACTGCTTTGTTTCCTTAAATCTGTGTTTAGGCGCATACGGGATGAACTGGCCAATCAGAATGCAGAAACTACCAACCTGACTAACAAACTAGATAGGGTGAGTTTGTTTGCTGCATCTGAAAATCTTTGAACTTAGATGCTGACAGTCAGACACAGTTATATATAACTTAATCTTATGAACTGTTTACAGGAAATTCATGCTTTGAGAGCCCATTTGGAAGCAGCAAAATATGATGTGATTAAGTACTGCATAGGTACCCTGGTCTCCATATCTGCAGTTGGGCTAGCTGTTGTCCGCATCTTGATGTAACGTTACATCTGATCTTAGTAGTCCCAACCTACATAATTCTCCAATTTCATTCTTTTTCTGGCAACTGGATTACTGAGGAAGCAAGGGGGGTGGGAAAACTTTGTAATTGCAAGAATGTCTAAATTGGGAAGGAAAAGGACTAATCCCAGTTGGTCGGAACAATTATTAGTGCTTGTTTTAGGATTAAGCACGACTTATTCTGTGAAATTCTGTTTAGATGGTATGTTTCTTACGCCATTATAGGAATGCAAAGAAGATGTTTGTTGGACTTGGATGATCTACTTCTTTGCCTCCATTCATAGAAGTACGATCAGCACTTTAAAGTTGCCTTTTCTTTTTAATGTAGGGCTGATGATTGCCTTTTTGGCTTGTTGATAGATGGATAAAGAAAGAATTCTTTGAAATAGTATTTTCAATGTGAATGTCATAGAATTTCAAATTTGAGATCGTTAATACATGATTTGCTTGGTTTTTACGCGTGAATTTGTATTGGGGTTAACCGTTTGGTTGAATTATATCTCTTGCTTTCAGCCTTACAGCTCATTTTTTGTATTCTGAAATTCTGATAGGTAGACCACGAAATTGTGATTTGAATATGTTTTTGTTTTGACTTCTTGTTATATCACCTTTTCCAATATTAATCTGAGGCATTGGAAGGAAGAAACAAATGACAAATTAATCGATTAATTGACTTGGTAAATGACGACAATTTATCATAATAATAATAATAAAGTGCGTTTTATGATTGAGGATTTTTCTTAGGCTGGCACAGACAAAAGCATGTGAATTCCAAAAGGATGTTTGGCAGCTCTTCATATATGGTATTCTTCAACAACTTATTCATTGTTATATTGATTGATGAGTATTCTAATTTGATCTGAAAAAACAAATCAACTGCCAGCATTTTTCTTACAACAATAATCTTATTTGAAACAGCAATACACATAAGCACTATGAACCCATTATTTATTTACCTACATAGTCTTTGCCTTGTACTTGTTTCAATTGCAACCGTCAAACCCATATTAATTTTTCACACCAGGAGATGGACAACTCAATCTGTAACTCGGCACAGCAACGAGTCGACTCGCTCGAGGAGCAGTGAGTCCAAACATATCGTTCATGTCAAGCTCACTAGGCTTCATTCCATCTGGCAACTCCCAGTTAAAGCAGTGAAGCAACTGAGCCACACTCAACTCCAATCCATATAACCCGAGTTGCATTCCGGGGCATGACCTCCGACCCGACCCAAATGGAATGTACTCAAAGTTACTACCCTTAAAATCAGGTGCGTCATCATTCAAGAACCTACTCGGTTTAAACACATCCGGGTCTTTCCACGACGACGGGTCACGCCCGATGGCCCATGCATTGATCATAACACGTGATTTGGCCGGCACTCGGTATCCGGCGAGGACGGAGTCCGCGGCGGCCTCGTGGAGGAAGAGAGGGATCGGTGGGTGGAGGCGTAGGGTTTCCTTGATAGCACATTTGAGGTACGTTAATTTATCAAGGTCGGATTCCTGGACGACCCGGTTCAACCCGACTACGTCATCGAGTTCTTTCAGGACTTTCTTGAGTTCTTCGGGACTCTTCATTAGCTCCGCCATTGCCCATTCGGTTGCAGAGGCCACTGTTTCAACTCCACCAAACATTACGTCCTGTTTCATATGCATGCATGCATAATTATAATTACATTAATTATGATTTTCATATTTAGAAAAATTTAAGTGATACTTATTTACTAATTTTTACCATGATTAAAGCTTTGATGTTAGCTTTGGTGAGTTTAATGGCGGACTGAGACGCTTCATCAAAATCTCCTTTCGAAACATCTTCGCTGTAAAACGCCAGTAATTCATCCACCATATCTTCGTCTGTCTCACCATTTTTACCATTCTTCTTCTCCAAATGTTCATCGATAATGTGATCAATGAACCCATCCAGCGATCCTCGAGCCTTGACTAATCTCTTACGAAATTCTTGCTTATGAGTCCATCGTCCCAACCATGGGAAAAAATCCGAAATATTAAACGCTCCAAAAAGCTTGGAAAACTCTTGCAAGATTTTCACAAACTCATCTTGCCCTTCACGTGAAAACGACCCAAAAGCTGCCCTGTAAGTTATGTTCCTCGTCAAAGCAAACACCAACTCGCCGATGTTAACCGGCGAACCGAGTTCCTTCATCACGGTTTCAACGGTCGAGCCCACTTCTTCACGAACCGGAACCCAAGACTCGGCCCGTTTTCGGCTGAAGAGCTTCATGATACATAATTTACGCATTTGTCGCCAAAATGGGCCGTAGTTGGCAAAGGCCATATCAGCTCTATCATAAGTGAGGTAAATTATGGCATCGTTTGCAGGCCGGTTCGCATATACAATATCTTGGGTCTGGAGGACTTGCCGGGCCATTTCCGGCGTAGTCACCGCCACTATGTGAATCTTGCCCATTCGTAGGTGGAGGAGACCACCGTGACCGTACTGTTTGGCTAGCTGAGCTAGCCCACGGTGAGACAATTGGCCCATCAACTTCATGTTGCCGATAATCGGGTACCCTCTTGGGCCTGGTGGGTATGGGAGTTTCCTGCGCTGGCCCAAGAAGAAAATCAAGAAAACAAATAGTGGGAGAAGAAGGAACATTGGTGTAGATTGAAGAGATGATAAATTTTGAAGCAAATCCATTGAAATGATGAATTCTTCGATCTGGTAAGTGACGTTTAGAGAAAGCTAAGCCTTTGGGACTAAAACTTTGAGTTGTTTTAGTACAAATATAAGGCCTTCCCATTGCTAAATTTATAGTATAATTGCTAATTAATTAGGAGTGAAGGGCTTAGATAAGGAGAGGCTGCAGCTAGAGTGAAGATTTATTTCCACATTTAGAGGATTCTTGTCAGTTTTTTACTTATTTGATTTTGATATTTTGCATAGTAACAACTTAGAGCTGACTAAAGAATGAAAATCACCCAAAAAAATCTAATTTTGCTTATAATGATTATGGTAACAATTATACCTTACCAACTCTTTCCACCAAAGGTATAGAAGGCAAAATGCAAAATTGGTAAATATGAGCTACCTCAAAATGCAAATTACATTCTCTTAATTTGCTTACTATATTGATAGGTGGAATACTATATGGTAGATATTCCTACTATGATCTAGTAAGGTACTACTCTAATCTAATTGGTTCAAAAATGAATTTAAAATAAGAAAAGAAAAAAAAACTTATTACCTAACCCATTTTATAGAGCCTATGGCTCTATGTTTTTATCCTTCAACTAAACTGTGAAGTTGGATCCTACAACTTGCCTGATTGATTCCTTGACTTTTTTTAAATTTGTGCCTTGTTCATGTGGCAAATCTTTCATTATTATTGGATGGTTGCCAATTGCTATCAATTAGGGTTTTTTTTTTTTCATAATTACTAGTTTGTTTAGCTAACTAGTTTAATACTATCTTTCATTAGGATTATTAAGAGCATTGATATAGTTTCTCTGTTTCAAATATTTTTTATTTCAATCTCACTACAATATGTGAGTACATAAAGAATGGTAAGTTTGAAAAGAAAATATAATACTCTCTTGATTTCCTAGCATATTTTGAAATTGAGACTTTAAAGAGTACTATTTGATTAAGTAAATTATTATAAGGACCAACCTTATTATTAGAGCTGCATCAATGGACCGATGTATATTATATATAAAGAGCAGCATTTGGTTGATGGAGTTGACTCTTCCATTGATATTTTGTGTTACAAAGAGTACTTAAACGTGAGTTGATATTTAACTTCTTAATTTGTACTACGTTTTAGGATATCATATATCTTAATCTAAATTTCATTGGTAGCTTATAATTTTTAACTAGTCTATGATTTATCAGACTAATTTATTATTATCACTTACGAATCCTATTAATTAGGCCATTTTACTAATGATTTTTTCCAACCATATGCAACTTGTAATGGATAAACAAAAAACACTCGGAGAATAATAATAATTAAAAAACAAGGCTCTTATATTATATATGATCTTATTGTATGTTAGTACATATATAAGATAAATATATATAGTTCGATTAACATAATCAGTCAATTATCATGAACATATATATCTCTATATATATTGAGAAAATTGTCACGAGATCTTCTATAAAGAATTATCAATTGCATTA
>AWWV01011112.1:0-72863 GCA_001974805.1 Corchorus capsularis
CCTTGCCTAACATAGACAACCTACGCCAAAATCTAGCCGTGTGCTACACATGGATGAACAAGTAGAAAGAAATTTTATATTAATCCAACAAAATTACGCTCTATGATCTATAACCTATATATATATATATATATATATATATATATAAAATTATACCTGAATTTGAACTAGAATTCAACATGAGTGATGGGATATCCTTGAAAGTTGACATTTTGATCAGCATTATATATACAAACTTAATTTTATGTGGAAAATACTTTTTGCCCACAATATTAATACCAAATTATCCAGCCTAATGTGACCTAAGTTTAAGTACTCTTCAAGACTCTCTCAAAAAATAAAAAAGTACTCTTCAAGACATTTATTTGTAATAATGTTTTAGAAATTAAAGTTGAGCCACGTTATGAGAACAAATTATGAAAGGCAAATTATACAATACACCGTCAGTGGAGTTTAGCAGACTACACAAGCGGGTCCTGAAGGGTGACATGTGTCCCTTAGAGACTAGATTGAAATATTTAAAACTTAAATAATTAAAAAAATAGACATGTGTCAACTCCACAATCCGCTTGTGGAGTCCAAAATTTACACCATCGGTGTATCATATAATCACCCATTATGAAATACTACTCCTTTCCTTTGGCATATAAATGAGGAGAAAAAGGGGGGCTTTAAGCCTTTTAAGTTTAACGCACCTATTCAGGCTACCCAAGCCCATCAGACATCAGTTAGTCAATAAATCTCATATCAAAATCCATTGGCTGCATGCGTGGTGTGGTGTGTTTCCAAATTCCATTATTCATTTTCAAGCCCACCCAATTTTTCCAATGAATAGTAAACTATGTCTGTCTCCTTTTCCTTTACGTTATAGAGGGTGTAGAATTCTCCAAATCTTAAAATTTTCTGTTGGCCCAACTACTATTTAACTTTGATCGCCAAAGGTAAGGGGGAAGATAGTGCAATCTGTCTATTCAACATTTGGATCTGGCTTTGACTTCTCTTCACTTTCCATTATTAATTGATAATAAAATAACGGTTTATGTGGTAGTAGTAATTAGAGGAGAGAATCATGGAAGCTGATACCCATACCTTCATTTCTACAGATGTCAAAAACCTTGAAACACATCTTTGAGGGCAGAGCCTACCTTTTTTGACAATTTCCTCACTTAACTTAACATAACACCATTGCATTCCTAAAAATTTTCATTATAGAAGGAAAGAAAGGATTGGAGAAAATTAAGGGATATTATAAGTAACTTTGAACAAAACTTCGTTTGGGAAAATGGAAAAATCAAGTATTGAGAAAGCTTATTTCATTAAAAAGTTTTCAGTGCTCCCGTTGTGATGTATCTATTTTTCAATGTGATGTACCCATTGAATTCTGATTATTGGATGTAACATCTATTTTTCTGACCGTCGATACTAATTCATTCCAAAAGGTTTTAGTATTCGACGGTCAGAAAAATAGATGATATTGCATCCAATGATCAGAATTGAATGGATACATCACATTGAAAAGTAGGTGCATCACAACGGGTGCACCGAAGACTCCACCGAGTAAAAAGATTAAAAATGCTCAAGTCTTATTCATAAGCAAGATCAATAGAGCATGAAAAGAAGCAAGGGCAAAGTCGAAGTCGTACCTCATCACATGAGTTCGGTGCTCCTGATCATTAGATCAAGAATCCAGGGTCATAAGCAAGAATTTAATCGCCGTATTTTTTTTGCTATATATATATATATATGAATATGAAATTAAATGATATATTAACTTAATCATCTAATGAATTTGATGCTTATGATCATTTAGACTATGAGCCCATACTCCTCCTAATCAAGAATAACAAAATAATGGCAATTTTAGATTTCTTCCATCACATCAAAAGGCAGCAAAGACCACAATTACCCTACCACCCAAGTGTACCATTTCCTGATCATAAACTGTGGTCCATTGAAAATGGTGTTAGAGGAGACACAAATGAGGCATTGACCCCTCTTTGCTTCTTGGTCAGGGCAGCCATGTCACTTTTGCCCTTGACTCACCACCCATTATAATTTATAACCCCCCTCAATCCCAATCCCCCATTGGCCATTTCCTCTTTATATATTCAGATATTTCATCAAGTTGCCCAAATCTACCCAGATTTCGTGGCCTCAATTCTCAATTCAGAAGCAACCAAAAATTATTTTAAAATTTCTTAGGTAACCCTTTTAATTTTCAGTTTCACCCCTCTTAATTCATTGTCAAATAAGCAATATCCAGCTCACTCATTTTGAACGTGTCAAAAGCCTCTGGAAAGTAACGCTTTCAAAGTTTCAATCCAAGGGAAAATTCAAAGTTCCATTACCATTCATCATTCATGATTCATCCACTAACTAATTTTCTTCAAAATTCAACTTTTAAATTTCTCCCTCTTCTTCCTTAACCCTTCTTCTGCAAAATAAGAGCTGACCAAAAAAGTCTAAACCAAATGAAATTAACAAAAAGCCAAAAACTACTTAAATAAAAACCTACCTACAGACTACAATCTGTAATAATTAGGACCTGCAATAATTTCTACAAAAACTAAACATAATTAAGAGTATAAATTAAGACCTAACAAAAACCTAACCCAATAAAAAAGTTAAACCAGGGTTTAACCATGGTTACGTGGTGAACCTATCCCTGCCATTTTCCCTATTCCTAACTTCAAAAAACTCTGAGCCATCCGAGTCAACTCAGATACCTGTCCCTGCTGCTGCTGGTGCTAACTCTTTCTTTTTCCTCATTTCCAAAACTTTCCGGTGGCTATTGGAGTGAATATCGCCTGAAAAAGTGGGGCTACAAGCCGGTCTATACTCAGGAAAGAGCCGACCGGACTTGTAACGAACCCCACAAGCATTGCACAAGGTTTTGGCGCCGAGCGGACCGGTTCGCCACTGGGGAGTCTTTTGAACTTGGCAATGACTACACCGCCGTTGAAAAGGGTTCCCAATTAACAACCCACTGGCTGAAACCGCCGGTTTTTTCTTCTGTTTCTTTGTCGGTGGTTCGGTGAATTCATTGGCCAGCTCCGGGTTATGAACAACGTGAGCCGAAGTCATGGAAGAACTCGAAGAAACACTGGACGATGTTGTTGTTGAAGACGATGACTCGGAAAAAGTCATTGACCCAACTGACCAGGTCCGGCGGGGCTTTTTGGTCATTTTGCTCCTTGCTTTGGATGGAACCACCGACGAAAAACACGGCGTTTTAACAAAAACCGGCTCCGGCTCTGTTTCAAACCGAGTTTTTGCATGGTTCTCGCTTTGCTGCTTGAAAACAGGGCATGGTAAAGGAAGCTCCGGTAGCGAATCGTCCACAAAATGAGATACCCATTCAAGCCCTGCTATTTCCTCATCCTAAAAAAACATCAAATTCAATAAAAATTAAATTATTTTTCCATGCGATAGAGGGATTTTTTCAATAATTTTAAGGAATAAAAATTACCGGAACAGAGAGTTCGTTGGCGAGAACAGAGTCATGGGAAAGACCGCTAGAATTAGAGTTACTATCGTCATCTCCTACACGTTCTTGAGAGGAACCGGAAAGGGAATCTTTTTCTTCTTCTTCTTCTTCAAATTCTCCGTTATTGAAATCAAGGAAACAATCAACGGAAAAATCTTCAGTAGGAAGGCCGCCGTTCATGGCATTCAAGTAGAAAAAATCATCATAAACAACATGTTGGGTCTTTTGCATGGTTACTTCTCCTCTTACACTCGATTTCAAGGCTCTGGCTTCCATGCAGTACTCCATTTTTTCTCTATAACAACCATAAAATTTTTTTCCAATTAATTTCCCAAAATTAGTTGTAAATTAAACCCTTGAATATATATTTTTGAAACACAAAAAACACAAGGGGATAAACAATTTATATATAAATTCATAAATAATTTACCTGATAAGGATGAAGGGGAAGAAGAAAGAAGAATGAAAGTAGGAAACTGATGGAAGGGTAAGGAGTTGGTTGAGGCTGGTTCGTGGGCGAAACTAATGCTAGAGTTAATGGTTTATCTTTTTATGTCTCTCTTCCAAAGTTTTCTTCTTTTTTAAAAAAAAAAATTGATTTTTACAATAAAAGAGAGAAGGAAAATAATGGGTCTTGTTTAAAGAGCTTGACTAATTTGTGGGGTTGGCTTTGTTTGGACCGAATCCATAATTTTCTACATAGATTTTTTGATTTTTCCAATTGTTTCACGCTTGACTAGTAGTGGAAGGTACCAATTTAATAATGTTTGGTCCCTTCCAATAATGCAAGAACCAAGAAAGGTTTTCCTAAGTTAACTAACTCATTTGATTGGTTGATGTAGGTGTTTTTTTTTTAATTAAGATTTCGAATTCGAGTTTTGTAAATTAGATCGTTATCATTTATCCAGAATTATCTTCTAAATAAGTAAATAAATGAAAATTAATCTAAGTCGGTTTAGGTTTTGTTCTATAGGTAATTAGTGATTGATGATTAGTACCGGCAATTGTTTGATTCATAAAAATATAAAATCATAATTGATTGATTCATGGGATTTGATATTTGTTTCTATAAAGTTTCAAGTTTAAATTTAAGAATTTAATTATAGTTAGAAAAAATTATCAATTGTGATTTTCTTTATTGTTAAAACTTGAAAATCTTGACTAGAACCAGATTAATCATAGTAATTATTAGATACAACATGTGATTAAAAAAATAACTGAATTTTAGGAAATTTTATGGTCAAATACTTGTACTAGTAATTAGAGATTCGATGATTGGTCCGTGAGGCGGAGACGGTGACAGCTAGAATTCTGGCGCTAAGATAAGTTCAAAACGTAATGAAGCATCCTGGAAACCGCCATCATGATTCATTCTTGTGTTTTTCCTGCCTTTTTGTCTTTCAAAAATGACACTGGCTTTGTAGATTATTTACAGGATTAGATTGCTTGCTTTGCCGCGTTAATCTCGGCTCTTTTTCGGTGGGATTTCGCATAACCATTCCCGCTTCTTCTTTTCTAATTTTAGGAAGTTGAGGTTCTTTTGGCAAGTGCCAGGGCCCAGGGGATTAAGCGTGTATAATCCAACGGATGATACGGCTTAAGTGTTTTAGATCGAACGGTTCATGACCTCAGAGTGGAATTCATGTATTCTTATGTCCGTGGATTCTTTGATAATTATGTGGGAAAAATTACGTGTAAACGGCTCACGCATGCAAAGCGTGTTGGATTGTGGACTAGTAATTAGCTGGATAATTGTTTGAAAATTGATTTTTTTTTTTTGCTCCATTTGAAAAATGAATTTAGTTTTTTACTTTTTTTTTCTTTTCTATTAACAACTACTTTCTTAACAAGAAAATAGTAGTATGATTTATGGTGTTAGTGTTGTTAACTCAATTTGTAGGTTACCATTGCAGAACTATAAAATCTTGAATTCAAGTTTTCGGAATGTGAGATTAATTTATAATTTATACTTATTGTGTATTTGTGCTGAATACTCATTAAATATTTGGACATCTACAAAATTATTCCGATTGTACTTTGGACACATAATCTGTGTGTGTGTATATATTACTATGATTTATGAGAAAAATGTTGATCATTAACAATACATATAAATTATCATGTAACACTTGCGATACATACGCAGCCGCCTTGTTGGTAGATACACTAACCAAACCGAAGTACACGACGTAGTCGCGTAGGTTGAATTCGAATTAATTTGAACAAAACTCTGAATATCGGATGTGATCAGGAAAAAAAGTAATATGCTACATACACTAATATTGGTTCGACGAGTGACAAAAACTCATGTTTTTTATGTAAAATCTTGGATTTGTATTGTTATTTATGTAAATGGAGAAACTAAGGAATGTGACTTCTTTTTCTACATAGGATTCAATGTGATTCGACGTCAAATTAGTTGAAACTTAATGTGACTATCACTAACTATGGGATATGGGTGATTATACTAAAAATATTACATACTATTTATCTCATCATTTTATATTTCAAATATATTTATTTATAAGATTAACATGGTTATAAGACGTACACATTCAATAAGATTTAGGAAGGGCATAAACAATTTGTATGTAAATCAATTATTTCCAAAACA
Source organism: Corchorus capsularis (assembly GCA_001974805.1). NCBI lineage: Eukaryota > Viridiplantae > Streptophyta > Magnoliopsida > Malvales > Malvaceae > Corchorus > Corchorus capsularis. Next base: position 6,102 of record AWWV01011112.1, read on the forward strand.
AATGGATAAATCATATTTTCATTTTTTTAAAGAAGGAACATTGTTTTTCAAACTATCAAAATGGACAAACGTAAAACTTAAAACTCGACCTTATATAAAAAATGAACATATCCTTTATGAAGTATTTCCATTATACTATAATATAGACGATCATGTGAATGTAATTCCAAATTATTCAATTTATCTTGTTAAACTGGAATTTATCTTAAATAAAGTCCATCCCCTAGCAAATTAATTCCCAAAACATTGAGATTTTTTTTTTCTATTACTTGTAAACAATCACTACTATAAAGATTCGAAATATTCTAAAAATATAAAATGAATAAGGTTATGTTTGGTTCGTGGTATCTTAGATATCATATGGTAATGCCATTTACACCTCTTTTCTAGAAATGTTATTTTAGTGGGAAAGTGTACATTTTTTTTGTTTTTATGAGAATCGGATTATCATGTTTGGTTAACGTGAAAAGTGATAGGAAAAATAATAGTACATTCCTCGGAAAGTTAACTTTCTTACCTTTAAGTGGTAATGACATTTACACCTAAAATCAGATCCTCTAAATAAGCATGGTAAAGTTAATTTCTCTATCTAACTTATCACACTTTTCCAATACTTCCCATGAACCAAACGCCACCCAAACAAAAAGCATTTTATGGGAATAAACGAGGTCATGATTTATATGAACATATGCAAAAGGTCAACCATAGATGATTTTTCTTTGTAATACCAACTTGAGACAAACAAAAATCAGAGCTATTCCTAAAAGCCTAATCCAGGTCAAGGTAATGGCCTTGACAATCAATGAATAGAAGGAAAAAGGAAAAAAAAAATTAAGTGGATGGCTAAGGCCTAAGAGAAAATTTTCCCCCTTAATGTGTTGTTGCATTTTTTTTTTTTGGCACTAAGAAAATGTGTTGCTTTTTTTTTTTTTAGGAAAAAGGCGGCTGAAGAGTGAATATTATCCACGATGTCGTGTTAGGACTTAGGATAATAAAATACTACTGATAATATATTAGTAAACAAAAAAATAAAAAATCGGCCGACCATTGACCAAAGAGAGACTAACAAATAAGTCCACCAAGTTGAATGGCAAAGCAAATGCTTGCCGTTTTGGAATATTTTAGTACTTCTGATTATTATGGCTGCCAAATGTCTAAACGACAACCCAATGCACTTCTTCATTCTGATTCTCCTCTCACGTGCTTGGCATGCGCCTTCCTCTCTCCTCTCTACTAAATTACTTAAGCTTAGCACTTTTTTTTTTTTTGCCATAAAGCTTAGCACCTTAACTTCCCATAATTATTAGTAATTAACTAAATATAGATTCGAAATTGAAACCCAAAAGTCAAATAATTGCTGAATCATACAAATGTAGTAGTATTTTACAAATTCATTTTTTTGAGGTAACTAATTCAATATTTATTTCATTATATTTGGGAAGCGTTGGTTGATTTTTTTTTTTAAAAAAAATTCCCCATCCGATATCCAGAATTTTACTTTAACTAATCCGAATTCAACTTGTGATTTTTGAAAATTTTTATCGAAACTATATTTCACCTTTATAATTAGTAAATTTTAATGTTAATTAATGAGGTTGATCCGTAAATCTTTACACTTGTGGTGAAAAACACTGAGTTTAAGATTCTACAACCTTATCAATAGATGATCTCTGAAAGTCAAATATATATATAACAATTTATTCTGACTTTGAAATGAACAAAATATAATCCGGAACAGTGTTCTATATATATAGCTTACCTACAAGGCTACAAGTGAAAGAGCACAAAAGGAGTTGGGAAGTAGATTAGGGGTAAACCTAATAATTAGTATTCTATGGGGAAATTTTATAAATCACACAATCCAATTGATGAGGTTATATCACATTTCACAACTAATTAGACATATAAAAGTTAGGTTAGAAGTTGATAGGGGCAATGTTTACATTTTATCTGGATTTTGGTTGTGGAGGAGGGTTCTAAAACAATAAAATTAACTTCATCAAGTAAGCCGGCAATCCATTTTGTCTTTTAATACCAATTAAACCAATGTTTGTAACAATACCAAATTTGGGTAATTAGTATCTATTTTCTTGATAATATAGAAATGCTAGTTTTTGTCTTAAGCATAGTTATTAAACCTGGTCCGGAGAGTGATCCGCTTGAGGCTTCGGGTCACGGGTTAGATGGTTCAATCGTCGGATCAATGCGGGTTAATAAATAATATATTTTAATATTTTTATAAATTTTATATTTATATAACTAAATTATTAAATTTAATCTATAATATTATTACAAAATGATATAAATGAGAAATAAATATATTTTAACATATAAAATTATAAAAAAATGAATTTATTTTCATAAATTATTAATTATCCTACCATGAGACATGTTAATTTAAATAAATAAAGTATGATAGATGTAAAAAAATCAGTTAAAACTTTAGTACTTCTTAAATTTTGTTGTTTTTTTATTTTTAATATTTATTATTTAATTTGCAATATTATCCTTAATATATTTATTTAAAAATTGAAAAAATTGATTTAAATTTAATTTTTTAATGAAAAACATTGATCCACCGGGTCACTTAAAACCCGGCCGGATCACCGGATTAATCCGGGTTTCAACGGATCATTTGCTCAAACGGTTCAAACATTAATCCAACTCCATTTCATGCTCAGGTCACCGGGTTGACCGGTCCGACCGCCAGACAGGGCCGGATTTAATAACTATAGTCTTAAGTTCAAACCTTGTTTTCTTTATTTATTCATAATAACCTTCTAGTTGTAGAAAATAAGTAAAAAACTTTCATAAATAATTCAAAAAGAAAAAAAAGGAACCAATTATTGATGATGGGGTTACAAGAATTTTTTTTTAATGGTGGAATTGAAAACTGAAATCTAATAGTTAGATTGGCTGTTTCTGAGACAAACTTAATACTTGAACTAGTGAACATCTTTTTTTTTTTTTAGGTATGGACTAGCGAACATCTAATTAGTTACTAGTAGTAATTAGTGCATTATTTTAAGCAGGATTTATTCTTGAATAATTCCTCCCATGCATATAGTATAATTCTTGATTGATGCATGACTAGATCTAGACTAGTTAGATTGCATACTCGTTTTTTAGTTGTTAAAAAGGCAACAAATTTTATTTATAATTGACTGGTTTTGGTTGTTTACCTAATTTTTATCCACTCCTTTTAAATTTTCCATGTCATGTGGTTTTGCAATATTGATCCTTAGCATAATTTCAAAAACTAAACTCATTATACGCATTATTATTATTACTAGTCACCAATGGGACTCCATTTCAATTTTGGAACTAGTCTCTCCACCAATATCCACCACTCTCCAATCCTATTGGCGACTCAACTATTAACTTTTAAAACACTTCTTTTACTTTTGTGAAAAGGTAATAAATTGAATCCCAAATTTCCGAATCCCTCCACTTTATAGGTTTACACAGTGTTGAGAAATCGGACCGGATCGACCGGTTAAACTGGTTTGATCGTAAATTAGTAGGAAAATTGATTCGATTATTTTCAAAGGATTTCAATTGAACTAACCGGTTGAATCGGATAAAACCGGGAACCGATAGAAATACAGTTCGACCTCCGATCCGGAGTCTCTTAATTTTTAACTTTACTGAAAGTATAAAACCTCATACGTACTTAATTTGGTGACAAAGGAACAAGAGGAGTAAGAAGTTGGAAATCAATTATCATGAGGGAAACAAATTCAAAAGAAAGGACCCATTTTTTAGTGTTTTTTTTGGGGTCTTTTTACATTTTAGTTCATCTTTATGAAAAGGCTGGGGACTGGGGTGGTGTATCCATTTTCAAAAAATGGGTGTCTACTTTATCATCACTACAACTTTGCCAGTTGCCACTACCTAGTTTTTGCACCATGTTAATGCATCATCCAGAGAGACCCTAGCTACTATATTTCTTATTTTTATCATTCGTCATTCAGCAGATGCAAACCAACACGCTTGCTCAAACCCCACCCTCATCCACATACCAGATAATGGACCCCAATTTTCAAACTTTATTTTTTTCTCAAAAGAAAGGAAAAAAACAAAGTCCATTAACTTTGCTTTTGTGTGGATGTATCTTCAAATCTGATCAATTGTTACATTTTTGAAAAGAATGCCTGCAACCAGACAAGAAACAATTATTGATGATGGGGTTATACATAAATAAAACTTTGGAAAATCTTGGTCATGTTTAATTATGAGTACAAGTAATTGTTAATGGCAATTCTAACAATGAGAGGAGTTTTTACTACATGAACACCATCTTCCCAGTATAAGTTTCCGAATGAGTATCTTCCTTGGACTTTAAGTTGGGAACAAATTGTAACCTTAAACTTCAGCTTCTTTATTGTGGAATTGAATGACAAAATGGGTGGCTTGACACTCACGTAAGTGCCTGCGGGGGCTTGAACGCGAGCAATGTAGATTGAATTTATGGGACCAACATTTGTAACTGTTCTTGAGACTGTCAACTTCTGCTTAAGCTCTGGTATGGTGATGGAAGGCAAATTTAAGTTCATGAGGAAATTGGTTGATTTACGACATGGGGTGTGAATTTTAGTCATTGAGCTGATGGCACTGCGATTATAGCCCATTGCATAAAGGAAGCAGACATAATCAGAGGTTTCCATGTCGTATATGAGACCAGGAGATAGAGCTTTATTTGGATCAACGTGACCACCTCCATAATCAAATGGGTCAGCCTGCTTGTGGGGTGCTCCCTCAGCTACAGCATTTTGGCCGTATTCATCCGTTACAGAAGCTTCAAAAGCCAAAATGAAAAGAGAAAATTTGCATTAACAAGTCTGTTTAAGAGCAGACTAAATTAAATCCCATATAAGTTTCTGTTTCTTACCTGTTGTTACTAGTGCAGACTTAATTGCTGCAGGGCTCCATGTGGGATGGATACTTTTGAGAAGAGCAACAATGCCAGAGATATGGGGACAAGCCATGGAGGTTCCTGAATCAATTCTAAAGTTAAGTGGAGAAGCTTTATTTTGAGGTGAATCGAATTGGTTGGAGGAAGCAGGAGACCATGAGGCTAATATATCAACTCCTGGAGCAGCAATGTCTGGCTGAACAATGTACTAACATATGTTAATATTGAATTAAAAAAAAAGCCTTGCAACTTTCTCTTTTATAGAAAAAGAATGTCAATACCTTCAACACAGATGGAGAAAGAGAACTGGGTCCTCGAGACGAGAAATATGCTACTTCTGGGGCTATCTGCTGCCCAATGACCGTCTTTGAGGAGCTGAATTTGACTGCAGGATTTCTGTTACATAAAGAGTTCATTTAAATAACAACATAGTGGCCTTCCAATGCTTAGTTTCAACTTGTTTAGAACTCAAAAGCTGGATGTTGTTGCTGAAAAATGCATGAATTTGAAAGGTTTGAACACTTTGCTCTTGAAGACTTAATGAAAAACAGTTTATTTGCCTAAGAATGAGATAACTAACAATGTGAATGTTTTGTCTAGTAGCTCTAGAATGAAAGTCCTCTAATGTTATAATGACCTGGTTGCTGCAATGTATGTCAGCAAAGATGTCCCAGCCTCAAAGTCCACCTGGACACAGGGAAAACTCCATGGACAAGAAACATCCTTGGTAGGATACTGTGCAAAGATAACACCAGCACCATGAACCTTGTGTACAGATTTTGCAGCAGTGGCTGCTGACCTCTGTGACCGAGATTGGAAACATAGAACTAATTTGCCCCTTGCTAAGGTTGCATTCAGAGTTTCCACATCACAACTTCTGCAAAAAGTAAAAAATATGTCACAATATTCATTCCTAACCAGTATTCTGGATCACAAAGATACATGAGAAGCAATAAGAATGACTCAAGCAGCCTTACCCAGCACCGGTTTCATCAGCACCAATGGCTGCAATATCTTCTCCATACACAATAGGATAAAACTTGTTTACTTCCGTTCCTGTATATAAAGACTGACCCTGTATGAAAAAAGTAAAAACCATACCTAAATAAAAGAAGATATAAATCTGTATGTTTTAGTGGTCAAGTAAAGTGTGGTTGACACATATAAACCTTGAACAAAATTTTTGACCATTGAGATGGAAATTAGGAATTACCACAACAGTTTGGTTATTCCCCAGGGTAACCAGAGCAGGGAAAGCTCGATCAATGGTGCTTGCAGCAACAGTTATAACCCATGGAGCAGTATTAATGACAGTTTGAGGATAAGGGCCAGAGTTGCCAGCAGAGCATACAACAGATATTCCTTTTGCTACAGCGTGGAAGGACCCGATAGCTAATGCATCATCAACATAGCTAGAAAGGGGAGGTGGAGAGCCTAAAGATACTGAAAGAACATCAACACCATCAAAGATTGCATCATCAAATGCAGCAAGAAGGTCAGCTGAGCTGCAGCCACCAGTAGCCCAACAAACTTTGTAGATAGCTAACCATGATGAAGGAGCGCCTCCTCTAGCTACTCCTTGAGCTAGTCCCCTAAAGTTTGCATTTTCTACTAGAGAACCAGTTGCAGTGGATGAGGTGTGAGTACCGTGGCCTGAAGCATCTCGAGCAGACAAGAACTCAACCCCATCACTTGGGATAAGCTTTCCAAATTCAGCTTCATACCCTTTAATGTACCAACGGGCACCAATAACTTTCCTGTAAATCAAATGCCCCATAATTAGACATGTTATAGCTTAGCCAACTTGAGCAGTCAACACCACATACTTCCAAATGAACTTTAAGTAATTTATATTTAAGCATTCCCCTGTAACAAAATTACCAGATACACCATGACAAATGAACTTAGAAAAATCAAAGTGAATTTAGTCCTACTGTATAAGTTATAGTATGAATTTGGCAACATTAAGTATTTACATTCCATATCGACTGCAAAGCTGCTGACAATGGAATAGTTTTTTTAAAAAAAAAACAGTCTACAGGTCTGAGTTAACTAAATCAAATATGGCATCAAACTGCATTTGTTCTTAACCCGGTACTAAAACAAGTACAGCTGAGAAAGAGATTGTTTCCTAAGGAAAAAAAGTCTTGCATTCTTAGAAATTGTAACTTGCAATGTTCTGTAAGCAGTAAATTCTCTCCTAGCCCAAAGCACAGAAGTAAAAATTTCTCAAATTTAAGAGTACTAGACAAATTTGAATGCTTTATGCTTATTACAAATTATTTCACTAATGAAGCTTGCAACTTAAATACTTAATATGAGGATGTAGCAGGCAAGAACTGACACAGGCACCATGATCTACCTAACTTTGATATTGATTAGATCCAGAAGGACAGAAAAAAGGATGATTATTGATTAGTAAAATACATAGTATGAGCAATGATTGAAGTATTCATACTTATTGCAGTGAGAGTGATTAAATCCTTCTCCTCCTTGGCATATCCCTTTCCATCGAGATGGAATCGTTTCCATGCCTTTATCTTTGAAGCTTTCAGACTCTGGCCATATACCTTCTCAGCAAAATGTAAAGGAAAAGAATGTCAAATTCCTAAACCCAAAAAGATAGATAGTTTGGTTCTTTTCTAACAAAAAGAAACGAGAGAAAGTAAAAAGGTATAAGCATATAATGGCTGACCAGTGTCCATGACACCAATGATAGTCCCAACGCCTGAATGGCTCTTTGAAAGAATTCCATCCAAAATTTGAGGCTTTACTTGCAGAAAATCCCAGCTTCTAGTAGTGTGCAGACTTAAAATTCTATTCGGAACTACACGAACAACTCCTGGCAAATCTGCACCAATATGTCAGGAGACTCAAAACCAACTAATTAAACAAGACTAGTTTAAGATAAAAATACTAAAGGAGAAAAACAGAGTTTACAGTTCACCAACATTGTTACACCTGCAATAAGCTTAGCTTGAGACTGACTAAGGACTGCAGCAAATCCTGAAAACCCATGTTTGTAGCTGTATAAAAGGGATTCCTGAGCAGATTTTTCGCTGTCCAATTCAGATCATAACATGTTATTTCCATATGTTTTCCCATGAAAATGTTTCTTCTTAATAGTTAAATAAACTTGTCAAAAGAATAACAGGGCAGGGCTAAATAATGAATATGGTCAGACTCAGATAGCAAGAAATACAAGTAAACTGAAATGCAACTAATTTGAAAGATGCTGAAAAGAAAAGTTACTGAATAACTAGTAATAAAGAGGGTAAAATTTGAAAATTGAAACCTTCCAAGAATATTTGAAAGAATCTGATGATGAGAATCCTCAAGTAGATTTGGCTCATCACCATGTCTCTCTCCCATATACACTATATAAACCTGTCAATACAAAAACGTTAACCTATTAAAACAAGGCCGACAAAAAAAATGTTAAAATGGTCACAAAGAAAGGAAACCTACATTGCTGGAAGCAAGGGCAAGAAGGGAAAAAGAATGTAACAAAGCAAGAACTGCCCATGAAGAGGAAAAAGAAGCCATGGGATTGGGAAGAGAGACCAGAAAAGCAGACAAAGGCAAACCCAAAGAAGATTACACAGTGATTTATATGATGATCAGCTGCTAAGTATCGATGTTAAATTGCACACATGCGGGGACCGCAGTGGATACCTGCTACTGGCAATCTTACTCTTAAAGGTGCATTGTTGCACGATGGATATGTCTCCTGTTTGTCAGTGACTCAGTGTCATTTATTAGGCCATGTTTGTTTCGTTTGCAAATCTTCAGAGTCACCCATGATTTCAAGATGTGAGCTTTTTTTCTCATTTTTTGGTTTGTCTGTTTGCTTTTATTGGTGATAACTTTTTCTTCCTTTTTTTTTTAAAGTGGGAAAATGCCATTGAGTGGATGAGAAAACCATTGACTTGACTTTGGGTTGACCGAATTTTCCCCATAAACGGAACAATGAATTGGTGAAGTCGCTTCTGTTTGATCCAACTTTTTTTGAGTAAAGAGACACGTGAATTCATCAATTGTTTATTTAGTGTTCTTCCCAAACCCCAAGATGAATGGATTTTCATTTTCTTTAATTAAATTGTTTGCAAAAAAATGACATGCAAAAGCGTGTTGCCTGCAAAATGACAGTAGTAGTTTAGTTCTGAATATGGTTCATATGTTCATATTTGAATTTTGATGATAAGTAGAACAGTGGTATAAGTATTTTCAAAAGGGACATTATTATTTGTTTTAACTTTTTCTCCCCATCAAGAATGAAAGGTGTCATAACTCTAATGGCTGCAACTTGCTAGGATTTGTATATGATTTAGTATCAAAACCAATTATTTAAACCTATAACATTCCACTTCAACATTAATTTCTTCATATCAATTATTATTATATCATAATAATAAAGCTTGCCGTTAAAAAAACGAAAGAAAGTTATTATATGTCTTAATTTGGTTCTTAGTTCTTACGCTTTAGAACATGTAAAGATGGTTAAATAGTATTGAGCAATCATATTGAGCGTACTAACTGATAAGGGTAACTTTTGAGATGTGTAGAAGTTGACATTTTCGAGTTTGAGTTCGAGTTGGAGATCATCCTCTACCTTGAGAATCCCAAACAAAAATGAAAATTCCTAATTCATGTTAAGATAGTTTCTATTGGATTTGGCAAAGAGGGTCATCAAAAGCTTTTTAGAAGGAAAATGGTATGCACCCACCTTAAATATTCATCCCCTTTCACATGTATATGTAAGATTATCATTTTGCTCCTCACATGAATAGTAAAAAGTAAAAAGGGTGGAAATGAAGATATGGTATTGAGGAGAGTATATAACATAACATGATCCTTTTTAGAAAAACCCTCAACTCAAAGGCTTAGCAGTTAGCACATGGCAGACCCAATTCACACCTCCTCTGTTTTGCCAAAAAGATGTGTTCTCTTTTGAAGTTTAAGTAAAGAAATGATGTAAACATAGAAAAATCAATGTGATGAGTGCAGCACGATGGTTGTGGCCAATATCTATCGAAAAATAGAGTAATCTTTTTCATAATGATTTTACCAAAAAACTTCATGAATACAATGATGTATCTAGATCAGTAAGTATTTATTTATAACTAATAATAATACTACATAATAATAAGAATAAGACATCCGAGTTGTTAGTTTAACTGGTGAGTGCATGGTACCTGGATTATTTAAGGTAATTTCTTAATTTGGGATGGATTCTCATTTAGATATTTTGACATATGAAGATTTATTCTGATTGTAATAAGATTTCACTTATACCACTAAAAAAAAATAAGGATCCCATATGCCAATTGAATTTGGTTGTTACCGTCGGTTTTTATAACTCGTAAAGGAAGAGAGATAAAGTAGAGACAGGGAGACCAAGGAATCAAAGCATTTATTTATGTTAACAAAATAAATTAGTTTCATCATTCCATTTTCATGAAGGGTTGAAGGCTTGACATCCAAGCTAATTTGAACGTCCATGCTCAATTGAATAATTCATGACTACTTTGGCTGTTTTGGGCCTTTTGGCTGTCTTTTTTTTTTAATAAAAAAAAAACTAGCTAGCTCCTACCAAACTCGATTTTGCTTTAGACATAAGTGATTGAAAAAAAAATTGATATATTTACCAATTAACCTTATTCGAATCGGATTAACTTATTGTATGAACAAATAACTCTTAACAATGGTTTTCTCCATTCACAAGACTCGAATCCGAAACCTTATTTAAAGGGAACAAATGCTAAATAAAAGGCGATTTTGGTCCTCAACAACTTTGACTATTATTTTTCTGCTTAGCTTATTCAAGGTTGTATCAATATATATATTTCCTAATCTTGTAAGTTTATTGCCCAAAACCAAAAGATTTAAAATCAAGTCAATAAAAAAAAAATAGAAAGAAAACACATGGTAGCATTTGTTTAGAATTCACCGAAAAACATAGTACTCCTATGTTATTTTTTTTTGAAGTAAGTACTCCTATGTTATTAATTTTTAATTTTTTGAAAATTTATTACTCCTAAGTCCTATCATCCCTATGTTACTAATCCATAAATAAACGAAAATTAAAAAATAAAGGACATTTGATTTGTTATTTGAAAATTCAAAACAAGAAAAACGAGCTCAGGAAGAGTAAATTGGGGGCGAGTTCATCGGAACATTATACTTCTCTGTTTAAATTTTTTTTCAAAATCAAAACACAAATTTTGCCCACGGCGATACACCATAAAAAAAGCTCCTTGAACCACCCTCCCTAAAGCAAAATAAAGCTACCAAAATACACCAAATCCGACGATTTCCAGTTCTTTCTATTCTCTCTCCCTATCGCTTTCTGGATTTCCAGCTCTGCAAATCCTTCAAAAAAGAGCTTATTTGTCCGGTGAATGGAGGCAATCAGAAAGCAAGCTACGCGGTTGAGAGAACAAGTCGCTCGCCAACAACAGGTTTATCTCTCTCTCTTCAAACCCTAACTTCATTTTTCTTAATCTGCTTTAGATCCAAGTCAACGTCCATTTCTCTGCTTCATCTATGTTCCCCCTTTAAAGTTTCCAATTTTATTGCCTTTTTTGCGTTTTGCCTTGGATTTGATTTTCTTATCAATCTGTGTGATTTTCATTATGCGCTCGGTTGAATTATTAATGAAATGATGGATCTATTTCACGTGCCTTATCGCTTTTATTATTCGTGGATCGTTTCAAGAGAACCTCCAAATAGTCGATTGTTGTCGAGTAGGAAATGCAATATGATGATCTGATGGAACTAAGGAGCTGATGGTATCAGCAAAATTGAAATTTGAAACTTGGAGAATGGAATCAGAAAGTTATCAATTTTCTTTTTCCTTTTTGTGTCACTACATTTTAATGGCATGATAAGGAACAAAATGGATATTAAATTTGTGAGCTTTTTTTTTTTTCATGAAATCAATTACAAACTACTCATTAGGTAACTTAGTATGTTTTAATTCAATTGCTTAATTATGTTTTTCTGATGAGGATGATGTTGTCCTGGATGTTATGGTACTTTAGGCTGTCCTCAAACAGTTTGGTGCCGGGGGATATGGAGGTTCAGACAATGTAGTTACTGATGAAGCAGAACTCCATCAGCATCAGAAGCTTGAGAGGCTCTATATCTCAACGCGTGCTGCCAAGGTTTATTAATTGTTTTGTTGTATTGCCTGCGTCTCTTGTTTGTTCTTTATTAACAGTGGTCAATCTTGTTTTTCAGCATTTCCAAAGAGATATTGTCCGTGGTGTAGAAGGATATATAGTCACTGGGTCCAAACAAGTTGAAATAGGTGAGTTGTGAAGCATTTGTTAAATTTTACAATTTCTCTTTAGAATTCAAAGGAATTGACATTTTTGTTCTTTCTTCTACTATTTATATATATTTCTGCAGGAACCAAGTTATCTGAGGATAGCAGGAAATATGGTGCTGAAAATACTTGTACCAGCGGCACTACATTATCAAAAGCTGCAGTAGGTTATGGACGTGCTCGTGCTCAAATGGAGAAGGAACGTGGGAATCTTTTAAAGGCTCTTGGCACGCAGGTTTGTTCAGAATTTTATATTTATAGAACAGGAAATCCAGAAAGTTAGGTCTAAGTTCATGAATTCATGGTAGAACTGAGGATTACGCTGTGTGATTGACATGCACTTTCATACGTCCTTTTGGCCTTCTGTTGATATCTTACTCTTTTACCCTATTTATGGTAGACTGTTCATTTAACTGGATAATGAATTGAATGTTTTAATTGTTAGGTTGCTGAGCCATTAAGAGCAATGGTAATGGGAGCTCCATTGGAGGATGCACGGCATCTTGCTCAACGTTATGACAGAATGCGGCAAGAAGCTGAAGCACAGGTATAGGCTGTCATCAACTTTTTGGTTTTATAGATATCTTCTTGTTTCAATTTCAAGGGAATGTATATTACCCTACACATTTTGTAGTTCTGAATAATTATATGCACGATTTGGAAAGTCCTCTAATTCCTTGTGATGGAGCTTCCATGACAGGGCCCTACATGATGTTTTGTATTCTATGGAGAGTTAAGAGTATTTTCTTTTTATATATCATTACAATGCATTTTGGAGTATGGGGTAATACTTGCCGTTTGGGCTAGATGATTATAAAAGCTTAAATTTCAAAGGTTGATCATGTTTTGAGTATATATTTACACCCACTCTTTGACCTATATAGGCAATTGAAGTTTCCAAACGCCAAGCTAGAGTGAGGGAAACACCAGGAAATCCTGAGAGTGTCATGAAATTGGAATCTGCAGAGTCGAAACTGCAAGATCTTAAATCAAACATGGCAATATTGGGGAAAGAAGCCGCGGCGGCAATGGCTGCTGTTGAAGCTCAACAACAGAGGTTGACACTTCAGAGACTTATTGCTATGGTAATGTAAATTTCCTTCTATGTGAACTTAACTTTAATTTGGATGACATGCTGTACGAAATTAATTCTCAACTCTTATTTGTTTTTTTCACTTCTTATTGAAGGTTGAAGCTGAACGTACATATCATCAACGGGTCCTTCAGATACTTGATCAGCTTGAAGGCGAGGTATGCAGTTGTGCTACTCAAATCTTGTTGTCGGTATTCTTTTGCTGCGGCTAACTTACTAACAACTTCCTCCATGTTCCTAACAGATGATATCAGAGCGTCAAAGAATTGAAGCACCTCCAACGCCAAGTGTGGACACCATGCCTCCACCCCCATCATACGATGAAGTTAATGGAGTTTATGCTTCTCAAACACATAATGGCTCAACAGACTCCATGGGATACTTTCTGGGCGAGGTTTGTAGCTTGGTTCTATATACTATTGGACACATGGACCAAGTTGCTGTAATCTGTATGATAGCTGACTAATTATTGTATTACTGCAGGTTATGCATCCATATAATGGTGAATCTGATGTGGAGCTGAATTTGACAGTCGGTGACTATGTAGTTGTGCGAAAGGTTCAACACTGACTCGATTTCTACAGTTTTATATTCATTTATTAATATAAATATAACATAATATATGACTTTCTAAGTATTATTTCCTTGTGAAATTGTTGGGAATAAGGATTGACTTTCTATGTACTGATTGGCAGGTGACAAACAATGGCTGGGCCGAAGGAGAGTGTAAGGGGAGAGCAGGTTGGTTCCCATTTGGATATATCGAAAGAAGGGATAGAGTCCTCGCAAGCAAAGTAGCAGAAGTTTTCTAGTGTTTTCTGCTGGTTGGCGTCTCAGTAGAGGATTTTGTATGTGTGTATCTGTCCTTAATTTCTTGTGCAATATTGTGTTGTCGCCAAAAGAAGAGTTCCCGTCCTCTCATAATTTTGATATTGTGAAATTGTGATATAGAATACCAAACACTTCTTTTTTCTCCCATCTATATGTGAATACAATTTATATTTATATTTATTTAATTTTTTATCGACAGGCGTTTATGTACCCAATTTATTTGTTTCAAATTTCAAATTACTCTCGTTTTAGCTTTACTGGCAAAGAATTTAGCTGCTGCTTCTTGCTTACTATTGAAGATACAGTCTTGATTGAATATGAAGTATGTTCTGGTGGATAAGATTTTGACTGAACAAATCTAATCATTTAAATTTCTAATTACCATGCATTAAAACTTTATAGTTGTAAACTCCTTTAAACTTTCCCTATTTTATCAATTAATTAATAGCTTTCAACATCCATGGTTTATATTTGGGGCTGGAAATCTTTTGCTTATTTGATCCTTTCAACATTTGTTGGTGGTGGAATGCACCCAATGGCCAGCCATTTCATCTCTGAGCATTGCGTATTCAAGCCTGACCAAGAGACATACTCTTACTATGGTCCCCTCAATCTTCTGCCATGGAGTCTTGGATATCACAATGAACACCGTGATTTCCCAAGGGATCCTGGGAGCAGCAGCAAAAGGTGCAAGGAGATTGCTCCGGAATATTACGTGGGATTAGAGTCATATAAATATGGAGCCGAAAAATTATAAGGCAATTGTAACTTCACATTTCTAATATCGGTTTTTTTTTTTCTCTGAATTAAATTATAATAAAACCGAAATAAGATTCTGATATTTGTAAAAATAAATTTTTAAATCAATTGTGGTTGAGATTTGGTTAGATGGATATAGATATTTCCAAGAGTGTTGGAGCTAAAAAAATCATGCAGAACTAAGCCAGGGCCCCGGAACATGTTTTTAGCCAAAAAACCGCGATGAGTAGTACACGATTTCGACTAAATTTTTGTAAAAATTGACCAGAAAAATTTTTCCTCAATTTTTGGCCACAATACTCATAATAGTATATATAATTCAACGCCAAAAAGATTGAGGAACTTTTCATGCTTCTAATATCTTTTTCATATTTTTTCTGAATTAATTTCTGATTAAACCGAAACATGATTCAAATGCTCGTAAAAACAAATCCTTAAATCCAATGTCAATTAGATTTGGTTAGATGAATATAGATACTTTAGTTCGTATTGGTGTCAAAAATCATGCACAACTGAGTCGAGGCCTTGAAACGCGTTTTTAGCCAAACTGGCTCGAAAATTTTCTCTCCAATTTATGGCCACATTACTCGTAAAAAATATATAATTCAATGCCAAAAACATTGAAGGGATTTTCACACTTCTAATATCGTTTTTCCTATTTTTTTCAAATTAAATTCTAACAAAATCGAAACAAGATTTTGAGTCTCACAAAAACAAATAATTAAATAAATTATGGCTGAGATTTGGATACATGGATGTAGATATTTCAAGGAGTGTTAGAGTCAAAAATCATGCAAAACTGAACTAGGGCCTCGGAACGCAAAAAAAAAAAAAAAGAACCGTAATGTAGTACACAATTTCGGGTAATTTTTTTTGTAAAAACTGAACCGAAATATTTTTCCACAATTTTTGGCCACAATACTCAGAAAAAATATATAATTCAAAGCCAAAAAACTTGAAGAGTTTTTCACGCTTCTAATTTTGTTTTTCCTTTTTTTCTAAATTAATTTATAATAAAACGAAACAAGATTCAGATGCTCATAAAAAGAAATCCTTAAATCAATTTTGGCTAAGATTTGATTAGATGGATATAGATATTTCAATGAGTCTTGGTGCCAAAAATCATGCAAAACTGAGCCGGAGCCCGGAACACGTTTTTAGCCAAAAATAGTGATGGTTAGTACACGATTTCGGCTAAAATTTTACAAAAATTGAGCAGAATTTTTTTTCCTAATTCTTGGACAAAATAGTCATAAAAAATATATAATTCAATGCCAAGAAGATTGAAAGGCTTTTCACGCTTCTAATATCGTTTTTCCTAATTTTCTGACTTAATTTCTCATTAAATTGAAACAAGAGTCAAATATGCTCATAAAAACAAATTCTTAAATTCAATGTGGTTGAGATTTAATTAGATAAATATAAATATTTCAAGGAGTTTAGGTGCCAAAAATCATGCAAAACTTAGCCGGGGCCTCGAAGCCAAAAATTGTGATTGTTAGTAAACAATTTTAGCTAAAATTTTGCAAAAACTGACCAAAAAAAAATTTCCTCAATTTTTGGACACAATACTTGTAAAAATTATATAATTCAATGTCAAGAAGATTGAAGGGCTTTTCATGCTTTTAATGCCATTTTCCTTTTTTTTCCTAATTATTTTCTAATAAAATCGAAACAAGATTATGATACTCGTAAAAACAAGTCTTTAAATCAATTGTGGCTAAAATTTGGTTCGATGAATATAGATATTTCAAGGAGTCTTGGCGCCAAAAATCATGCAAAACTGAGTCGGGGCTCCGGAACACCTTTCTAGCCAAAAACCGTGATGGATTACATGATTTAAGCAAAAATTTTATAAAAACTGAACTCCACCTCTTGGCCTAATGGAAAAAGGATTGGGAGTTCACTAAAGGAGTTAAGGGTTCCTTCCCCTTCCCCTCATTGTAAGACCTTTTTTTTCCCCCAAAAAAACTGGCCCAAAAGTTTTTTCCTCAATTCTTGGACACAATAGTCGTAAGAATAATATAATTCAACGCCAAGAAGATTGAAGGGCTTTTCACGCTTCTAATAACGTTTTTTTTCCCTCATGAAATCGAAACAAGAGTCAGATGCTTCTAAAAACAAATCCTTATATCCAATGTGTCTGAGATCTAGTTAGATGAATATAGATACTTCAAGGAGTCTAGGGCTAATAATCATGCAAAACTAAGTCGGGGTCCCGGAACACGTTTTTAGCCAAAAACTGTGATGGTTAGTACACGATTTCAGCAAAATTTTACAAAAACTGATCCAAAATTTTTTTCCTTAGTTTTTGGACATAATACTCGTAAAAAATATATATTTCAAGGCCAAAAAGATTAAAGGGCTTTTCACGCTTCTAATTTCGTGTTTCCTTTATTTCTCAATAAAATTCTGATTAAATCGAAATATGATTCATATGGTCGTAAAAACAAATCCTCAAATTCAATGTGGCTGAGATTTGGTTAGACGAATATAGATATTTCAACGAGTCTTGGCGCCAAAAATCATGCAAAACTGTGCTGGGGCCCAGAACGCGTTTTTAGCCAAAAATTGTGATTGGTTAGTACATGATTTCGGCTAAAATTTTGAAAAAACTGAGCCGAAATTTTTTTCCTAATTTTTTGACACAATACTCGTAAAAAATATATAATTCAATGCCAAAAAGATTGAAAGGCTTTTCACGCTTCTAATATCGTTTTTCCTATTTTTCTGAATTAATTTCTAAATAAAGTCGAAACAAGATTCTAATACTCGTAAAAACAACTCTTTAAAACAATTCTGACTGAGATTTGATTAGATGAATATAGATATTTCAAGGAGTCTTGGTGCTAGAAATCATGCAAAACTGAGTCGGGCCTCCGAAACATGTTTTTAGACAAAAACCGTGATGGTTAGTATACGGTTTCAGCTAAAATTTTGCAAAAATAGACCCAAAAGTTCTTTCCTCAATTCTTGGCCAAAATAGTCGTAAAAAATATATAATTCAACGCCAAGAGGATTGAAGGGCTTTTCACGCTTCTAATATCGTTTTTTTTTTACAAAATTAATTTCTCACTAAATCAAAACAAGAGTCAGATGCTTCTAAAAACAAATCCTTAAATCCAATGTGCCTGAGATTTAGTTAGATGAATATAGATATTTGAAGGAGTCTAGGCTCCAAAAATCATGCAAAACTGAGCCGGGACCCAAAACACGTTTTTAGCCAAAACTATGATGGTTAGTACACGGTTTCAGCTAAAATTTTGCAAAAACTAACCCAAAATTTTTTCCTCAATTTTTGGACACAATATTCGTAAAAAATATATAATTCAATGCCAAAAAGATTAAAAGGCTTTTCACGTTTCTAATATCGTTTTTCCTATTTTTTTGAATTAATTTCTAATAAAATCGAAACAATATTCTAATGCTCGTAAAAACAAGTCTTTAAATCAATAGTGGCTGAGATTTGATTTGATAAATATAGATATTTCAAGAAGTCTTGGCGCCAAAAATCATGCAAAACTGAGCCGGGGCTCCGGAACACCTTTTTATCCAAAAATCGTGATGGATAGTACACGATTTCAGCTAAAAGTTTGCAAAAATAGACCCAAAAATTCTTTCCTCAATTCTTGGCCACAATAGTCATAAAAAAATAGATAATCCAACGCCAAGAAGATTGAAGGGCTTTTCACGCTTCTAATATCGTTTTTTTAATCTAAATTAATTTCTCATTAAATATAAACAAGTCAGATGCTCCTAAAAAAATCCTTCAATCCATTTTGGTTGAGATTTAGTTAGATGAATATAGATATTTCAAGGAGTCTAGGCTCATTAAATCTTGAAAACTGAGTCGGGGCTTCGGAACACGTTTTAAGCCAAAACTGTGATGTTTCAGCTAAAATTTTGCAAAATCTGACCGAAAATTTTTCCTCAATTTTTGGACAAAATAATCGTGAAAAACTATATAATTCAATGCCGAGAAGATTAAAAGACTTTTCACGCTTCTAATATCGTTTTTCCTATTTTTTTGAACTAATTTCTAATAAAACTGAAACAAGATTCTGATACTCATAAAAAAGTCTTTAAATCAATTGTGGCTGAAATTTGATTAGATGAATATAAATATTTCAAGGAGTCTTGACACCAAAAATCATGCAAAACTGAGCCGGGGCCCCTGAACACCTTTTTATCCAAAAACCGTGATGGATAGTACACGATTTCAGCTAAAATTTTGCAAAAACTGACCCAACATAAATTTTCCTCAATTATTGGCCACAATAGTCATAAAAAATATATAGCTCAATTCCAAGAAGATTGAAGGGCTTCTCACGCTTCTAATTTCGTGGTTTTTTTTTCTCAATTAATTTCTGATTTAAATCGAAATATGATTCAGATGCTCGCCAAAAAAAAACCTCAAATATAGTGTGGCTGAGATTTGGTTAGATGAATATAGATATTTCAATGAGTCTTGGCGCCAAAAATCATGGAAAACTGAGCCGGGGCCCCAGAACACGTTTTTAGCCAAAAACTATGATGGTTCGTACACGATTTCGGCTAAAATTTTGCAAAAAATGACCCAAAAATTTTTCCACAATTTTCGGACATAATACACGTAAAAAAATATATAATTCAATGCCAAGAAGATTGAAGGATTTTTTATGCTTTTAATGTCGTTTTCCGTTTTTATTTTCCAAATTAATTTCTAATAAAATTGAAACAAGATTCTGATACTCGTAAAAATAAGTCTTTAAGTCAATTGTGGTTGAGATTCGGTTTGATGAATATAGATATTTGAAGGAGTCTTGGCGCCAAAAATCATTCAAAACTGAGCAGGGTCCCGGAACACCTTTTTAGCCAAAAACCGTGATGGATAATACACGATTTCAACTAAAATTTTGTAAAAACTGACCCTAAAATTTTTTTTCCTTAATTCTTTGCAACAATAGTCGTAAAAAATATATAATTCAACACCAAGAAGATTGAAGGGTTTTCCACGCTTCTAATTTCGTTTTTCCTTTTTTTCTCAATTAATTTCTGATTAAATCGAAATATGATTCAGATGCTCGTAAAAACAAATTCTTAAATCCAATATGGCTAAGATTTGGTTAACTGAATATAGATATTTCAATGAGCCTAGGCGCCAAAAATCATGTGAAACTGAGTCGGGGCCCGAAATGCGTTTTTGGCCAAAAACTGTGATAGATAGTACACGATTTCGGCTAAAATTTTGCAAAAAACTGAACCGAAAATTTTTCTTCTCAATTTTTGTACACAATACTCGTAAAAAATATACAATTCAATGCCAAGAAGATTTAAGGGCTTTTCATGCTTTTAATGTCGCTTTCCTTTCTTTCTTCCCTAATTAATTTCTAATAAAATCGAAACAAAATTCTAATACTCGTAAAAACAAGTCTTTCAATCAATTGTGGCTGAGATTTGATTAGATGAATATAGATATTTCAAGAAGTCTTGGCACCAGAAATCATGCAAAACAGAGCCGGGGCTCCGAAACACGTTTTTAGACAAAAACCGTGATGGATAGTACCCGGTTTTAGCTAAAATTTTGCAAAAATTGCCGAAATTTTTTTCCTAAATTTTTGGACAAAATAATCATAAAAAAATATATAATTCAATGCCAAGAAGATTAAAAGACTTTTCACACTTCTAATATCGTTTTTCCTATTTTTTTGAAATAATTTCTAATAAAATTGAAACAAGATTCCGATGCTCGTAAAAACAAGTCATCAAATCAATTGTGACTGAGATTTGGTTAGATGAATATAGATATTTCAAGGAGTCTTGGCGCAAAAAATCATATAAAACTGAGTCGGTGCCCCGGAACACCTTTTTATCCAAAAACTGTGATGGATACCACACGATTTCAGCTAAAATTTTGCAAAAACTGACCTAAAATAAATTTTCCTCAATTATTGGCCACAATAGTCGTAAAAAATATATAGTTCAATTCCAAGAATATTGAAGGGCTTTTCACGCTTCTAATTTCGTGTTTCCTTTTTTTTTCTCCATTAATTTCGGATTTAAATAGAAATATAATTCAGATGCTCGCAAAAAAAAATCCTCAAATACAGTGTGGCTGAGATTTTGTTAGATGAATATAGATATTTCAAGGAGGCTTGGTGCCAAAAATCATGCAAAACTGAGCCGGGGCCCCGGAACACTTTTTATCCAAAAACTGTGATGGATATAGTACATGATTTCAGCTAAAATTTTGCAAAAACTGACCCAAAATAAATTTTCCTCAATAATTAGCCACAATAGTCGTAAAAAATATATTTTTTAATTCCAAGGAGATTGAAGGGCTTCTCACGCTTCTAATTTTGTGTTTCATTTTTTTTTATCAATTAATTTCTGATTTAAATCGAAATATGATTTAGATGCTCGCAAAAAAAAAAAAAAAAACCCCTCAAATACAGTGTGGCTGAAATTTGGTTAGATGAATATAGATATTTCAATGAGTTTTGGCTCCAAAAAACATGGAAAACTAAGGCGGGGCCCAGGAACACGTTTTTAGCCAAAAACTATGATGGTTAGTACACGATTTCAGCCAAAATTTTGCAAAAAATGACCCAAAAATTTTTTTCCACTATTTTTGGACACAATAGACGTAAAAGAATATATAATTCAATGCCAAGAAGATTGAAGGACTTTTCATGCTTTTAATGTCGTTTTCCGTTTTATTTTCCAAATTAATTTATAATAAAATTGAAACAAGATGCTGATACTCGTAAAAATAGGTCTTTCAATCAATTGTGGCTGAGATTCAGTTTGATGAATATGGATGTTTCAAGGAGTCTTGACACTAAAAATCATGCAGAACTGAGCCGGGGCGCCGGAACACCTTTTTATCCAAAAACCGTGATGGATAATACACGATTTTAGCTAAAATTTTGCAAAAACTGACCCAAAATAAATTTTCCTCAATTATTGGCCACAATAGTCGTAAAAATATGTAGTTCAATTCCAAGAGGATGCGCCAAAAATCATTCAAAACTGAGCCAGGGCCCCGGAACACCTTTTTATCCAAAAACCGTGATGGATAGTACACGATTTCAGCTAAAATTTTGCAAAAACTGACCCAAAATAAATTTTCCTCAATTATTTGCCACAATAGTCGTAAAAAATATATAGTTCAATTCCAAGAAGATTGAAGGGCTTTCATGCTTCTAATTTCGTGTTTCCTTCTTTTTCTCAATTAATTTCTGATTAAATCGAAATATGATTCAGATGCTCGTAAAAAAAAATCTTCAAATACAATGTGACTGAGATTTGGTTAGATGAATATAGATATTTCAACGAGTCTTGATTCCAAAAATCATGGAAAATTGTGCCGGGGCCCCCGGAACACGTTTTTAGCAAAAAACTATGATGGTTAGTAGACGTTTTCAGCTAAAATTTTGCAAAAACTGACCACAAAATTTTTTCCACAATTTTTGGACACAATACACAAAAAAAAAATATAATTTAATGCCAAGAATATTGAAGGGCTTTTCATGCTCTTAATGTCGTTTTCCGTTTTTCTTTTTCCAAATTAATTTCTAATAAAATCGAAACAAGATTCTGATGCTCGTAAAAATAAGTCTTTAAATTAATTGTGGTTGAGATTCGGTTTGATGAATATAGATACTTCAAGGAGTCTTGACGCCAAAAATCATGCAAAACTGAGCCGGGGCCCCTGAACACGTTTTTAGCCAAAAACTATGATGGTTAGTACACGATTTCAGCTAAAATTTTGTAAAAACTAACCTAAAAATTTTTTCCATAATTTTTGGACGCAATACAAAAAGAAATAAATTCAATGCCAAGAATATTGAAGGGCTTTTCATGCTTTTAATGTCGTTTTCCATTTTTTTTTTCCAAATTAATTTCTAATAAAATCGAAACAAGATTCTAATGCTCGTAAAAATAAGTCTTTAAATCAATTGTGGCTGAGATTCGGTGTGATAAATATAGATATTGAGTCTTGGCGCCAAAAATCATGCAAAACTGAGCCGGAGCCCCGGAACATCTTTTTAGCCAAAAACCGTGATGGATAGTACACGATTTCAGCTAAAATTTACCAAAAACTAACCCAAAATTTTTTTTCCTCAATTCTTGGCCACAATTGTCGTAAAAAATATATAATTCAACACCATGAAGATTGAAGGTCTTTTCACGCTTCTAATATCGTTTTTCCTTTTTTTTTCTCAATTAATTTCTGATTAAATCGAAATATGATTCAGATGCTCGTAAAAAGAAATCCTTAAGTCCAATGAGGCTAAGATTTGGTTAGATGAATATTGATATTTCAACGAGTCTATGCTCTAAAAATAATGCAAAACTGAGCGAGGGACCGGAACGCGTTTTTAGCCCAAAACTGTCATAGTTAGTACACGATTTCAGCTAAAATTTTGCAAAAACTGAGCCGAAAATTTTTCTCCTCAATTTTTGAACATAATACTCGTAAAAAACATACAATTCAATGCCAAGAAGATTTAAGGGGTTTTCATGCTTTTAATGTCGCTTTCCTTTCTTTTTTTCGCTAATTAATTTCTAATAAAATCGAAACAAGATTCTAATACTCGTAAAAATAAGTCTTTAAATCAATTGTGGCTGAGATTTGATTAGATGAATATAGATATTTTAAGGAGTCTTGGCAACACAAATCATGCAAAATAGAGCCAGGGCTCCGAAACATGTTTTTAGACAAAAACCGTGATGGATAATACCTGGTTTCAGTTAAAATTTTGCAAACATTGACCTTAAAATTCTCTCCTCAATTCTTGGCCATAATAGTCGTAAAAAATATATAATTCAATGCCACGAAGATTGAAAGACTTTTCACGCTTCTAATATTGTTTTTTTTTCTAAATTAATTTCTCATTAAATCGAAACAAGAGTCAAATGCTCCTAAAAACAAATCCTTAAATCCAGTGTGACTGAGATTTAGTTAGATGAATATAGATATCTCAAGGAGTCTAGGCTCCAAAAATCTTGCAAAACTGAGCCGAGGCCCCGGAACACGTTTTTAGCCAAAATTGTGTACACGATTTCAGCTAAAATTTTGCAAACACTGACCCAAAAAGTTTTTCCTCAATTTTCGGACACAATACTCGTAAAAAATATATAATTAAATTCCAAGAAGATTGAAAGGTTTTTCACACTTCTAATATCGTTTTTCCTATTTTTTTGAATTAATTTCTAATAAAATCGAAACAAGATTCTGATACTCGTAAAAACAAGTCTTTAAATCAATTGTAGCTAAGATTTGGTAAGACGAATATAGATATATCAAGGAGTCTTGGCGCCAAAAATCATGCAAAACTAAGTTAGGGCCCCGGAACACCATTTTAGCCAAAAACCGTGATAAATAGTACATGATTTCTGCTAAAATTTTGAAAAAACTGACCCAAAATTTTTTTTCCTCAATTATTGGCCATAATAGTTGTAAAAAAAATATAGTTCAATTCCAAGAAGATTGAAGGGCTTTTCATGCTTCTAATTTAGTGTTTCCTTTTTTTTCTCATTAAATTTCTGATTAAATCGATATAAGATTCAGATGCTCGTAAAAACAAATCCTAAAATGGAATGTGGCTGAGATTTGGTTAGATGAATATAGATATTTCAACGAGTCTTGGCACCAAAAATCATTAAAAACTTAGCCGGGGCCCCGGAATACGTTTTTAGCCAAAAACTGTGATAATGTACACGATTTGAACTAAAATTTCCAAAAAATGTACCATTCAATGCCAAGAAGATTTAAGGGCTTTTTAGACTTTTAATGTCGCTTTCTTTTCTTTTTTCCCTAATTAATTTCTAATAAAATTGAAACAAGATTCCGATGCTCGTAAAAACAAGTCTTCAAATCAATTGTGGCTGAGATTTGGTTAGATAAATATAGATATTTCAAGGAGTCTTGGCGCCAGAAATCATGCAAAACTAAGTCGGGGCTTCGAAACACGTTTTTAGACAAAAATCGTAATAAATAGTACATGGGTTCAGCTAAAATTTTGCAAAAACTGACCCAAAAATTCTTTCCTCAATTATTGGCCGCAATAGTCGTAAAAAATATATAATTCAACACCATCAATATTAAAGGACTTTTCACGCTTCTAAAATCGTTTTTTTTAAATTAATTTCTCATTAAATCGAAACAAGAGTCAGATACTCCTAAAAACAAATCCTTAAATTCAATGTGGCTGAGATTAGTTAGATGAATATGGATATTTCAAAGTGTTTAGGCTCCAAAAATCATGCAAAACTTAGCCATGGGCCCGGAATACGTTTTTAGCCAAAACTGTGATAGTAATACACGATTTCAGCTAAAATTTTGCAAAAATTGACCAAAATTTTTTTTCCTAAATTTTTGGACACAATAATCATAAAAAATATATAATTCAATGCCAAGAAGTTAAAAGACTTTTCACGTTTCTAATATCATTTTTCCTATTTTTTTGAATTAATTGTGGCTGAGATTTGGTTAGATGAATATAGATATTTCAAGGAGTCTTGGCGCCAAAAATGATGCAAAACTGAGCCGGGGCCCCGGAACACCTTTTTAGGTAAAAACCGTGATGGATAGTACACGATATCAGCTAAAATTTTGCAAAAATTAACCCAAAATTGTTTTCCTCAATTATTGGCCACAATAGTCGTAAAAAACATATATTTCAATGCCAAGAAGATTGAAGGGCTTTTCACGTTTTAATTTTGTGTTTCCTTTTTTCTTCTCTATTAATTTCTGATTAAATCGAAATATGATTCAGATGCTCATAAAAACAAATCCTTAAATGCAATGCGGCTGAGATTTGGTTAGATGAATATAGATATTTCAACGACTCTTGGCACCAAAAATCATGAAAAACTGTGTCGGGGCCCCGGAACACGTTTCAGCCAAAAACTGTGATGGTTTGTACACGATATAGGCTAAAATTTTGCAAAAGCTGACCCAACAATTTTTTTACTCAATTTTTGGACACAATACTCTTAAAAAATATATAATTCAATGCCAAGAATATTGAAGGGCTATTCATGCTTTTAATTTCGTTTTCATTTTTTTCCTAATTAATTTCTAATGAAATCGAAACAAGATTCTGGTGCTCGTAAAAAACAAGTCTTTAAATCAATTTTGGCTGAGATTTGGTTAGATGAATATATATATTTCAAGGAGTCTTGGCGCCACAAATCGTGCAAAACTGCATCGGTGCTCCGAAATACGTTTTTAGACAAAAACTGTGATGGACAGTACACGGTTTCAGCTAAAATTTTGCAAAAACTGACCCAAAAATTCTTTCCTCAATTCTTGGCCACAATAATCGTAAAAATATATAATTCAACGCCAGGAAAATTGAAGGAATTTTCACGCTTCTAATATCGTTTTTCATTCTAAATTAATTTCTCATTAAATCGAAACAAGAGTTCGATGCTCCTATAAACAAATCCTTAAATTCAATATGGCTGAGATTCAGTTAGATGAGAATAGATATTTCAAGGAGTCTAGGCTCCAAAAATCATGCAAAAGTGAGCCGAGGCCCCGGAATACGTTTTTAGCCAAAACTGTGATGGTTACACGATTTCAGCTAAAATTTTACAAAAACTGACCCGAAAATTTTTTTCCTTAATTTTTGGACGCAATACTCGTAAAAAAATATATAATTCAATGCCAAGAAGATTTAAAGGCTTTTCACGCCATTAATATCGTTTTCCCTATTTTTTTGAATTAATTTTTAAAAAACGAAACAAGATTCTGATGCTCCTAAAAACAAGTCTTCAAATCAATTGTGGCTGAGATTTGGTTAGATGAATGCAGATATTTCAAGGACTCCTGGCGCCAAAAATCATGTAAAACTGAGCTAAGACCCCAAAACACCTTTTTAGCCAAAACCGTGAATGATGGATAGTAAACGATTTTAGTTAAAATTTTGTAAAAAATTACCCAAATTTTTTTTTGTCAATTATTGGCCACGATAGTTGTAAAAAATATATATTTCAATGCCAAGAAGATTGAAGGGCTTTTCTCGATTCCAAGTTCGTGTTTCCTTTTTTTCTCAATTAATTTCTGATTAAATCGAAATATGATTCAGATGGTCATAAAAACAAATACTCAAATGCAATGTGGTTGAGATTTGGTTAGATGAATATAGATATTTCAATGAGTCTTGGCGACAAAAATCATGGAAAACTGAGCCGGGGCCCCAGAACACGTTTTTAGCCAAAAACTGTGATGGTTAGTACATGATTTCAGCTAAAATTTTGCAAAAACTGACCCAAAATTTTTTTCCACAATTTTTGGACACAGTACACGTAAAAAAATATATAATTCAATGCCAAGAAGATTGAAGGGCTTTTCATGCTTTTAATGTCGTTTTCCGTTTTTATTTTCCAAATTAATTTCTAATAAAATCGAAACAAGATTCTGATACTCGTAAAAATAAGTCTTTAAATCAATTGTGACTGAGATTCGGTTTGATGAATATAGATATTTCAAGGAGTCTTGGCGCAAAAAATCATTCAAAACTGAGCCGGGGCCCCGGAACAGCTTTTTAGGCAAAAATCGTGATGTAAAGTACACGATTTCAGCTAAAATTTTGCAAAAACTAACCCAAAATTTTTTTCCTCAATTCTTGGCCACTATAGTAGTAAAAAATATATAATTCAACACCAAGAAGATTGAATGGCTTTTCACGCTTCTAATTTCGTTTTTCTTTTTTTCCTCAATTAATTTCTGATTAAATCGAAATATGATTCAGATGCTCGTAAAAACAAAATATTAAATCCAATGAGGCTAAGATTTGGTTAGATGAATATAGATATTTCAATGAGTCTTGGCACCAAGAATCATGGAAAACTAAGTCGGGGCCCCGGGACACGTTTTTAGCCAAAAACTATGATAATGTACACAATTTCAGCTAAAATTTTGCAAAAGGTATACAATTCATTGCCAAGAATATTTTAGAGCTTTTCATGCTTTTAATGTCGCTTTCCTTTCTTTTTTCTTTAATTAATTTCTAATAAAATCGAAAGAAGATTCTAATGCTCGTAAAAACAAGTCTTTAAATCAATTGTGGCTAAGATTTGGTTAGATGAATATAGATATTTCAAGGAGTCTTGGCGCCAGAAATCATGCAAAATTAAGTCGAGGCTTCGAAATACGTTTTTAGACAAAAACCGTGATAAATAGTACACGAGTTCAGCAAAAATTTTGCAAAAACTGACCCAAAAATTCTTTTCTCAATTCTTGGCCGCAATAGTCGTAAAAAATATATAATTCAATGTCATGAATTTTGAAGGACTTTTGACGTATCTAATATCGTTTTTTTAAAATTAATTTCTCATTAAATCGAAACAAGAGTCAGATGCTTCTAAAAACAAATCCTTAAATCCAATGTGGCTGAGATTAGTTAGATGAATATAGATATTTCAAAGTGTTTAGGCTCCAAAAATCATGCAAAACAGAGCCAGGGCCCCAGAACACGTTTTTAGCTTAAAATTTGAAAAAATTGACCGAAAATTTTTTTCCTCAATTTTTGGATAGAATAATCGTAAAAAATATATAATTCAATGCCAAGAAGATTGAAAGGTTTTTCACACTTCTAATTTCGTTTTTCCTAATTTTTTGAATTAATTTCTAATAAAATCGAAACAAGATTCTGATGCTCGTAAAAACAAGTCTATAAATCAATTGTGGCTGAGATTTGGTAAGATGAATATATATATTTCAAGGAGTCTTGGCGCCAAAAATCATGCAAAACTGAGCCAGGGCCCCGGAACACTCTTTTAGCCAAAAACTGTGATGGATAGTACACGATTTCTGCTAAAATTTTGCAAAAACTGACTCAAAATTTTTTTTCCTTAATTATTGGCCACAATAGTCGTAAAAAAATATATAGTTCAATGCCAAGAAGATTAAAAGGCTTTTCATGCTTCTAATTTAGTGTTTACTATTTTTCTCATTTAATTTCTGATTAAATCGAAATAAGATTCAAATGCTCGTAAAATCAAATCCTAAAATGCAATGTGGCTGAGATTTTGTTAGATGAATATAGATATTTCAACGAGTCTTGGCACCAAGAATTATGGAAAACTGAACCAGGGCCCCGGAACACGTTTTTAGCCAAAAACTGTGATAATATACACGATTTCAGCAAAAATTTAGTAAAAACTAAGCCCAAAATTTTTTTCCTCAATTTTTGGACACAATACTCGTAAAAGATATACAATTCAATGCCAAAATAATTGAAGGGTTTTTCATGCTTCTAATTTCGTGTTTCGTCTTTTTCTAAGTTAATTTCTGATTAAATCGAAATATGATTCAAATCCTCGTAAAAACAAATCCTAAAACGCAATGTGATTGAGATTTGATTAGATGAATTTAGATATATCAATGAGTTTTGACGTCAAAAATCATAGAAATCTGAGCCGGCGCCCCGGAACACGTTTTTAGACAAAAACAACGATGGTAAGTACCCGATTTCAGCTAAGATTTTGCAGAAACTGAACAAAAAAAAATCGTCAATTTTTTGACACAATACTCGTAAAAAATATATAATTCAATGCTAAGAAGATCGAAGGGCTTTTCATGCTTTTAATGTCGTTTCCCTTTTTTTCCTAATTAATTTCTATTAAAATCGAAATAAGATTCTAATGCTCTTTAAATCAATTGTGGCTGAAATTTGGTTAGATGAGTATAGATATTTCGAGGAGTCTTGGCGCCAGAAATCATGCAAAACTAAGTCGGGGCTTCAAAACACGTTTTTAGACAAAAACCGTGATAAATAGTACACAGGTTCAACTAAAATTTTGCAAATACATACCCAAAAATTCTTTCCTCAATTCTTGGCCACAATAGTAAAAAAAGATATATAATTCAATGCCATGAATATTGAAGTACTTTTCACGCTTCTAATATCATTTTTTTTAAATTAATTTCTCATTAAATCGAAACAAGAGTCAGATACTCCTAAAAACAAATCCTATCCAATGTGACTGAGATTAGTTAGATGAATATAGATATTTCTAGAAGTTTAGGCTCAAAAAATCATGAAAAACTGAGCCAGGGCCACGGAACACGTTTTTAGCCAAAACTGTGATGGTTAATACACGATTTCAGCTAAAATTTTGCAAAAACTTACCCAAATTTTTTTTTTTCGCAATTTTTGGACACAATACTCGTAAAAAATATATAATTCAATGCCAAGAATATTGAAAGGATTTTCACGCTTCTAATATCGTTTTTCCTATTTTTTTTATTTAATTTCTAATAAAATCGAAGTAAGATTCTAATGCTCGTAAAAACAAGTCTTTAAATCAATTGTGGATGAGATTTGGTTAGATGACTGTAGATATTTTAAGGAGTCTTGGCGCCAAAAATCATGCAAAACTGAGTCTGGGCCCCCGGAACACCTTTTTAGCTAAAAACCGTGATGGATAGTACATGATATCAGCTAAAATTTTGCAAAAACTGACCCCAATTTTTTTCCTCAATTATTGGCCACAATAGTCGTAAAACATATATATTTCAATGTCAAGAAGATTGAAGGGATTTTCACTTTTTAATTTTGTGTTTCCTTTTTTCTCAATTAATTTCTGATTAAATCGAAATATGATTCAGATGCTCGTAAAAACAAATACTCAAATGCAATGCGGCTGAGATTTGGTTATATGAATATAGATATTTCAACGACTCTTGGCGCCAAAAATCATGGAAAACTGTGCCGGGGCCCCGGAACACGGTTTTAGCCAAAAACTGTGAATGTTAGTTCATGATTTAGGCTAAAATTTTGCAAAAACTGACCCAACAATTTTTTCCTCGATTTTTGGACACAATACTCTTAAAAAATATATAATTCAATGCCAAGAATATTGAAGGGCTATTCATGCATTTAATTTCATTTTCATTTTCATTTTTTTCCTAATTAATTTCTAATAAAATCGAAACAAGATTCTGATGCTCGTAAAAAATAAGTCTTTAAATCAATTATGGCTGAGATTTGGTTAGATGAATATAAATATTTCAAGGAGTCTTGGCGCCAAAAATCATGCAAAACTGAGTCAGGGCTCTGAAACACGTTTTTAAGACAAAAACCATGATGGACAGTACACGGTTTCAGCTAAAATTTTGCACAAGCTAAACCCGAAAATTCTTTACTCAATTCTTGGCCACAATAATCGTAAAAAATATATAATTCAACGCCAGGAAGATTGAAGGACTTCTCACGCTTCTAATATCGTTTTTTATTCTAAATTAATTTCTCCTTAAATCGAAACAAGAGTCTGATGCTCCTATAAACAAATCCTTAAATTCAATGTGGCTGAGATTCAGTTAGATGAGTAAATATATTTCAAGGAGTCTAGGCTCCAAAAATCATGCAAAACTGAGTCGAGGCCCCATAACACGTTTTTAGCCAAAACTGTGATGGTTATTACACGATTTTCAGCTAAAATTTTACAAAAACTGAGTCGAGGCCCCATAACACGTTTTTAGCCAAAACTGTGATGGTTATTACACGATTTTCAGCTAAAATTTTACAAAAACTGACCCAAAAGAATTTTTTCTTAATTTTTGGACACAATACTCGTAAAAAATATATGATTCAATGCCAAGAAGATTTAAAGGCTTTTCACGCCTCTAATATCGTTTTTCCTATTTTTTTGAATTAATTTCTAATAAAATCGAAACAAGATTCTGATGCTCGTAAAAACAAGTCTTTAAATCAATTGTGACTGAGATTTGGTTAGATGAATATCGATATTTCAAGGAATCCTGACGCCAAAAATCATGCAAAACTGAGTTGGGGCTCCCGAACACCTTTTTAGCCAAAAACCGTGAATGTGGATAGTACACGATTTCAGCTAAAATTTTGCAAAAACTTAACAAAATTTTTTTCCTCAATTATTGACCACAATAGTCGTAAAAAATATATAGTTCAATGCCAAGAAGATTGAAGGGCTTTTCTCGATTCCAAGTTCATGTTTCCTTTTTTTCTCAATTAATTTCTGATTAAATCGAAATATGATTCAGATGTTGGCAAAAACAAATCCTCAAATGCAATGTGGCTGAGATTTGGTTAGATGAATATAGATATGTCAATGAATCTTGGCGCCAAAAATAATGGGAAAGTGTGTAGGGGCCCCGGAACACGTTTTTAGCCAAAAACTATGACTGTTAGTATACGATATCAGCTAAAATTTTGCAAAAATTGACCCAAAAATTTTTTTCCTCAATTTTTGGACACAATACTCTGAAAAAATATATAATTCAATGCCAACAAGATTGAAGGGCTTTTCATGCTTTTAATGTCGTTTTCCTTTTTTTCCTAATTAATTTCTAATAAATTCGAAACAAGATTCTGATACTCGTAAAAAAATAAGTCTTTAAATCAATTGTGGCTGAGATTTGGTTAGATGAATATAGCTATTTCAGGAGTCTTGGCGTCAAAAATCATGCAAAACTGAGCTGGGGCCCAGAACACCTGTTTAGCCAAAATTTGTGATGAATAGTACATGATTTTAGCTAAAATTTTGCAAAAACTAACCCAAAATTTTTTTCCTCAATTATTAGCCACAATAGTCGTAAAAAACATATAGTTCAATGCCAAGAAGATTGAAGGGCTTTCACAATTCTAATTCCGTTTTTTTCCTTTTTTTCTCAATTAAGTTATGATTAAATCGAAATATGATTTAGATGCTCGTAAAAACAAATCCTCAAATGCAATTCGGCTAAGATTTGGTTAGATAAATATAGATATTACAACGAGTCTTGGCGTCAAAAATCATGGAAAACTGTGTCGGGGCCCTGGAACACAGTTTTAGCCAAAAACTGTGATTGTTAGTACACGATTTCGGCTAAAATTTTGAAAAAAACTGACCCAAAAATTTTTTCCTCAATTTTTGGATACAATACTCTTAAAAAATATATAATTCAATGCCAAAAAGATTGAAGGGCTATTCATGCTTTTAATGTCATTTTCCTTTTTTTCCTAATTAATTTCTAATAAAAACGAAACAAGATTCTGATACTCATAAAAGAACAAGTCTTTAAATCAATTGTGGCTGAGATTTGGTTAAATGATTATAGATATTTCAAGGAGTCTTGGTGCCAAAAATCATGCAAAACTGAGCCGAGGTTCCAAAACACGTTTTTAGACAAAAACATTGATTAACAGTACACGATATCAGCTAAAATTTTGCAAAAACTGTCCCAAAAATTCTTTCCTCAATTCTTGGTCTCAATAGTCGTAAAAAATATATAATTCAACGCCATGAAAATTGAAGATCTTTTCACGCTTCTAATATAGTTTAATTTTTCTAAATTGAGTTCTCATTAAGTCGAAACAAAAGTCAGATGCTCCTAAAAACACATTTTTAAATCCAATGTGGCTGAGATTTAGTTAGATGGATATAGATATTTCAAGGAGTCTAGGCTCCAATTATCATGCAATATTGAGCCGGGGCCCGGAACCGTTTTTAGCCAAAACTGTGATGGTTAGTAATGATTTCAACTAAAATTTTGCAAAAACTTAACCAAAAACCTTTTCCTCAATTTTTGGACACAATACTCGTAAAAATTATATAATTCAATGCCAAGAAGATTGAAGGGCTTTTTCACGCTTCTAATTTCGTTTTTTATTTTTTTCTCAATTAATTTCTGATTAAATCGAAATATGATTTAGATGTTTGTAAAAACAAATCCTCAAATGCAATGTGACTGAGATTTGGTTTGATAAATATAGATATTTCAACGAGTCATGGCGCCAAAAATCATAGAAAACTGTGTCGTGGCTCCGGAACACGATTTTTTGCCAAAAACTGTGATGGTTAGTACACGATTTTAGCTAAAATTTTGCGAAAACTGACCCAAAAATTTTTTTTCCTCACTTTTTGGACACAATACTCGTAAAAAATATATAATTCAATGCGAAGGTTGAAGGGCTTTTCATGCTTTTAATGTCGTTTTCCTTTTCTTTTTCCTAATTATTTTCTAATAAAATCGAAACAAGATTCTGATGCTCGTAAAAACAAGTCTTTAAATCAATTGTGGATTAGATTTGGTTAGATGAATATAGATATTTCAAGGATTCTTGGCGCCAAAAATCATGCAAAACTGAACCGGGGCTCCGAAACACGTTTTTTAAAAAAAAAACAGTGATGGATAGTACACGATTTCAGCTAAAATTTTGCAAAAACTAACCAAAATTTTTTTTTCCTCAATTCTTGGCACAATAGTCGTAAAAAATATATAATTCAACACCAAGAAGATTGAAGGGCTTTTCACGCTTCTAATTTTGTTTTTCCTTTTTTTCTCAATTAATTTCTGGTTAAATCGAAATATGATTCAGATGCTCGTAAAAATAAATCCTTAAACCCAATGTGGCTAAGATTTGGTTAGATGAGTATAGATATTTCAAGGAGTTGCTTCGAAAATCATGCAAAACTGAGCCAGGGCCCCGGAACATATTTTTAGCCAAAACTGTGATGGTTAATACACGATTTCAGCTAAAATTTTGCAAAAACTTATCCAAAAAAAATTTTCCTCAATTTTTGGACACAGTACTCGTAAAAAATATATAATTGAATGCCAATAAGATTGAAATGATTTTCACGCTTCTAATATCGTTTTTCCTATTTTTTTGAATTAATTTCTAATAAAATCGAAGCAAGATTCTAATGCTCGTAAAAATAAGTCTTTAAATCAATTGTGGCTGAGATTTGGTTAGATGAATATAGATATTTTAAGGAGTCTTGGCTCCAAAAATCATGCAAAACTGAGTCGGGGCCCCGGAACACCTTTTTAGCCAAAAACCGTGATGGATATTACACAATTTCAGCTAAAATTTTGCAAAAACTGACCTAAAATTTTTTCCTCAAATATTGGGCAAAATAGTAGTAAAAAATATATAGTTCAATTCCAAGAAGATTGAAGGGCTTTTCATGCTTCTAATTTCGTGTTTCCTTTTTTCTCAATTAATTTCTGATTAAATCGAAATATGATTCAGATGCTCGTAAAAACAAACCATCAAATGCAATGTGACTAAGATTTTTTTTTTTTTTGAGAACCCAACAAATCATCCATTAAGAATAAGAGATATTACAATCGATGTTTAGAGGATCACGCAACCAAGGAGGCATGTTCTCAATCCATACAATCTCTTCATTAATAGATAAACCATGTTGAGCTAAGTGATGAGCAACCATATTGTTGCCTAATCTACCTATATGCTGAACAGAGCAACGTTGGAATAAGATCTTCAAGCTCCTTGCTTCCTCAATGTATGCTCCAATAGGCGAAAAATCTGAATCATGTGAATTAATCTTGCGAATGATACATAGAGCATCACCTTCAAGAATAATCCTAGAAAATCCCATTTCCCTTGCCCAACTTAGAGCACGGACAGCAGCAAAATGTGAGAAATAAAATCATAAGAAATTATCTGTAGTAATTTTAATCCTCAAAACCGAAAAGAAATATTAAATCCAAAATATTAACAAGACAATTTCCAAAACCCTAAAGTATTAAGAAAAAAAATCACCGAATAAAACCTAATAAGCATTAGTTGCGTAAACAAAGCATCAAACGCTACATATCAAGATAATCAAGAAAATAAAAGGCGAGAGGGAACAATTGAACAGATAAATCCTCTTAGAATCGAAGATAAAATCATAATAAGCATCAGAATCACGTAAAGAATGATATGCCGCAATTTCTATTCTGAAAACCAAAGAAAGATTAAGTCAAGGAGATAAAAAGAAGACAATATTCAAAACCCTAGAAAACATATTAGAATAAACAATTGACAATCCAAATGCATAATTTTGCGAAACTTGCCCGTTTGAGATGAGATTAAACCTTTGAAGAAATTTCGCGGAATTTCTTGAGAGCTTCATAATTCCAATTGTTGTCGTTACAGCATTAACGAAAGACGAGAATACTTCCTTGGTTCTTTGAGGGAGAAATGAGAGAAATTGCAATCCACGTACTCAGAAAACGAAAGAAACATAGGTTAATTAAACATAGGTTAATTATGGTTTTCGTTGACAATGAATTGATGAGGGAAATTGAATAAATTTTGATGGGGAAGAGTAATTCATAATTTCCCGCCCTCACGGTTTTACTAGGGTATTTTCCCAATTACTTGAATTGAATCAGTTTTGGGCATGCAATTATTCGAACTCAAGCCTATAGCTTATAGGGCGGGACATAAAAACGGCGCCGTTTCCTCGGAGCTTCAATTTTTCCCCCACTCCACTCAGGCCCATTATTCATCTTTGGGCCCATACGAGAGAATGAAATTTGAGAAAATAAATAAATAAATAAATAAATAACATGGTTTTTCTTTTGCGCACAAAAAAATGAAAAAGGAAGATGGATGCGAATATCCTTATGATAAATTTTCCTACCAATATCTTCACATTCTCATATCCAATTACATAGCATTATTCTTCTTTGAGAAATTATAAAAGCAAAAAAGATTTAGAAAATGGATTTACTAATATTAAATACCACTTTTTTTTTGGTAGAAAACATTATTTCCATCCTACTCTAGTTGAAAACTCGTTCTGATTTCCTTTCCAAGATTAAATAAAGATATCCAACAGCGTCATAGCTTAATACCAATGTGTTGGACATTTAGGAATAAAAACAGATTTACATTTAATTGTAGCTTCATAATATAGCATACGAACAGAGGAAACCAACTTCACGAGACAATACACGCTATGGTAGATGAAAGGATGGTCCTGTTGCAAACGACAAAGAGAAGGAAGTTAGCGAAGGGAACTATTTTTCAGATGATTACTAGATTAATCGTGTTTGTGGCCGGAAAATAATACGACTAATTGGTTTATTGTTTCAGTGACTGAACTTACTAGTTATGTGGCCAGTTGGGATTGAGATTAGCAAACATGATCGCCAATATAATGAAAATTATGATACCCTGCATTTTGGTTAAATAGAATAATCAGTAAAATATTCTTGGAGCATGACAGAAGGGTGCAAACAAGGTCATCGACACTCACCAGAAATGCAATGTAATTGGAGTGATTCGGATTAACGTAAGATTTCCTGCTCGAATCCATAAAACGAGTCAGGTCTGAATGATGATGAATGAAAAAAAAAAGAAAAAAGAAAGAAAGAAGAAAGAAAAGAAGATGTAATAATTGAACCAATGGCAAACCTTTTATTCAGGACCCCAGATTCCCTGCAAGTCTTCGTGATTGCATCTAGTCTGGCCAACGTTTTTTGTGCATTGGGATCTTTACTGTCAACCTACAATGCCAAAGAAGCACTTGTGTCATACAGCAAAGAAAAAACCTAAAAGAAATGCGAGAAACCACCAAACACAGACAAGAGATGAGCTAATGCAAAACTGGATATGATGCATCTATTGACCTTCCTATGGCTGGTCTGTAGGTTGGAATATTTTATCTGATATCAAGAGAAACCATATACCTTGGTTTTCAACATACAAGAAAAGTCATAGAAAGCACCATAGACATCAGCCATGCTGTTTGTTCGGTCAATGACTTTCGCAGTGAGACCTGGAAACATAATCAAGGCAAACTGAATATCAATCCAAGTTAACAAGCCTTATGACTGTTTACTATACATTCCAGGACCAGAACATAAGATGTAAAATCAAGTGATAGGGGCAGGCATAAATTTGACAAATGAAGATCAAATTATTATGATTCCAATTATGTAAATAAAGTTTAAAGAAATCTTTTATAATGAAATGAAGCAAAGGACTCCCCCTTCCTCCATTTCCCCCGTTTTGCATGTTTTATCCTCAAGTTCAATCTTCAATGATAACAATTCCCAAGATTAATATCTTACCACGCCTCATTTTCACAACACCTCTGAAAACTTCAATGTTGTTGTAGCATAGGGCAAGTGTTCCGATAGCCATGATCTAGCAAATGCAAAAGCAAGATACAAGAGATTATGCAGAAGCTTGAACAAGACATCTATGTTTGAAGTAGGTGTTGATTTAATGCACTTCAAGCAAAAGATAAAGAACGACATGAAAGCTCAAATACTATACAAACTGATGGAATACTCTATCCAACCTGAGGAATAGCACAAAATTTAAATATTGCAGGGTCACGTAAAGCAGACATGTACTTCAGGCAATCTTCCATATGTGTCAAAGCATTTGTGACCATGTCATTCAAGCACTGCACTGCCTTGACCGAATTTTCCTCATATTTCAAGTCCTGCAGGTGAAGAATACTATTTAAAGAAAATTTTGAAAAGATAGTCCAAAAGCCAAATTCATAAAAACCAATATTGACCAGTTGAAAGTTACTCAAATTTGAACGAAGTTTGGTTGGAACTTTAAAGTGAAAAGATTGAGATGTTAAATGGCACTTAGGGCAGAGATTGAGATACAATATGAGCAGAGGCATACCTCAAGTTTGTTGACATATTTACTCCAAATCTGGCGAGGCCAGAACATGCGTGACTTCGGTATCTCATTTATATCCTCAAGATAATCTCGGATAATATTTGTTTTCTGCCATTTTGGTTAGACAGAGAAGCCATGATCTTAGAATCAATTTTTTAGACAAATATTAAAATCCAGGCATGAAACATGTCAGTTCATTTATAAATCAGAGCAGTACCTGAAGAAATAAACCCATTGAATTAGAGAGAGTATCTGGAGCCAAATCTTCTGCCCCAGAGGCATGGAAAAGTTTGGACAGACCTAATCCAACAAGTCCT
This sequence comes from Corchorus capsularis, assembly GCA_001974805.1. Taxonomy (NCBI): domain Eukaryota; kingdom Viridiplantae; phylum Streptophyta; class Magnoliopsida; order Malvales; family Malvaceae; genus Corchorus; species Corchorus capsularis. The sequence goes on from AWWV01011112.1 coordinate 44,746, forward strand.
GCTACATAGTGACAATATTCATCATAATCATCCACTGTTTCTACCTGGAAAATAAACACAAGTTCCTCGCATCACATATAAGATAATATATATTCATTTAAAAGTTGCATTCACGCATATATAAATTTAGCAGCTGACTTGAGTGATTGCATATATGGTTAGAAGACGATCTGTAGAGATCAATCTGTGGTCAACACCTCAGGATTGAACATTTTGCTTACGAATATTTAAGTATCTCGCCAAATAATATATCCAGGTAACAGGTCAGCTCCCAGTAACTCATGATAGATATAGCAAATAGTGTGTGTAAAAGCCTTCTGTATATAAGTTATTCCAGCTTCCAGATTTTTTTGTTTAAGGCAAGACCCATAGGTAATAAAGGCAGGTAAGATAATAATAATAATAATAATAATAATAACAACAATAATAATCCATGCATGACAAACCTCCTTGCAAATAAATTTTGCCATCCCTGCACCCATTCTCTTTGTGATGTCCTCAATTGCGTCCTGATAACTGCAGATTTAACAGAGAAAAACGAATCATTTGTCGCAAGTCTAAAAGAAAAACAACTGCAACCAGGTTCTTAGTATTACTGTCACATAAAAATATTGGCAAAAACATGGGAGATCAAGAAAAAAAATTAAGAACTGACCCTTTTTCAAGTTCCAGAAAAGCAGTAGATACATGGTGAAACTGGTCCATGAGAACTTTGTAATCCTTTGTACCACCTGGAACATGAGAAAGTTACATAGTCAAATCAACCAAGATTCTATTTGACAGGTAAGATTCAAAGCAACAAAATGAGCCATGAATTAAAATGATTATATCAATATCCCAGAACAATTAAAGACAAGAACCCCTTGCAGAAGGAAGCAAAGTTCAAAATGCTCACATGAAAAGTGCCAGCTACGATCATATATGTGACGATGAAAAGCTATGAGGATAGGAACTTTGACATCTGTTGCAATGCTAGTGTCATCCTCTGCAAGTACAACCATCAGAACAGATCAATCCCATGAATATCAACAATATAAAAACAGAGTAAAAAACATATATGACGGGAAAATGACATTAAATAAACAAAAAACAAAACAAAATTTCAAGATATGCAGAACGAACCAACTGTATCAAGGGCGCGAAGAACCAAGTAGAATATGCACACCTGCAAAACCGGTAAAATTCTTAATTAAGATAAAAAAACATATGGCAGACAAAAAAATGAATAAACATTGCTTAACCTTAAGAATTGATACCCATAGAAATCATCGTAAAAGAAAAAAAAAAAAGGTCAAATCAGACGAAATTGAAGAAATAAACCAGTCGAAAAATGAAAGATGATGCTTACGGCGTTTCTAAGCTTGGTATCAAGCTGCTGAATAACGAGAGCGAAACTACGAGAAACTTTGTGAAGCATAGAGAAACAGAAGCCCCAGTGAGGCTCTGATGGGATCTGTTTCTCGGCATGCCGAGCAGCCATTTTCAGCTTCAACAAAGGATAGAAATCATCTGGGTGTTTCACAAGCGCTCCCAGAGTCCCCATTCTTCGGAGCAGGAAAAAAATTCTCTCAAATCCGATTCAAATCAACAAAAATGAAATCTGGGTAAATGAAACCCACCCACCCAGGCAATTTCTAAAGAGTGAGAGAGAGAAAAAGAGGTTGTTGGGATTTTCAGTATATTAATAAATTGGGTTTGCTAATCTGTACTTTAAAAAAATATGCTCGGATTTGGTCTCTTGTGGCGTCCGTGAATTAGCAAAAAATGCAATATCAAATTACAGTAAAATGACTGTGGTGGTGTTTTTTTTTTTTTTTCTTTCTTTTTTCAAGTAAATAAATCGTGGTGGGTTTCAAATGGATTTCACGTTTGGAAGTTGGAAGTTTGCGAGCCGAAAATGACTTGAGCGGCTGGCTGACAGAAAAGGGAAGGAATGCCTACTACAGGGCACAGGCTACAGCCAGGGGCTTTGGCAGAAATGTGCTAAATTTTGGAATATACTTTTATTTTTTTATCCACTAATATTTATTTGGACTTCAAACAATTGGAAATTTTATGGTCACACGATTCACACCTTTGCTTCAGGGCTCTGGCAATTGTTTAATTTCTAGTCAGCCATTAAGGCGTGTCACTTGTTTTATATACTTAATTACTCTTTTTTTTCTGGTTGAAAAAAATTGTGCATTTTTTCTATTATGTTAAATTTTACATTTTTTGGCAACAATGTTAAATTTTAATTTGGTTAAGACTTTTTTATAGTGCTAAATTAAAATTAACAATTTAATTACTACTAGTATAACTTTTGGAAGAATTTATTTATTATTATTATTATAGTAGGGAGTGGGCTAATCAAAGTTTGCAAAAGTTGGCAGGGTTGAAAATGAAGAATTTTTATAGTTGTTGACCTTGAATTTCTTTATTTCTTTGTTTTTTGAGTGAAAGACCTTATCTTTCTTTAAAATTTACATCAACATCAACTTAACTTATAGGTGAAATTCAATCTAAATATTCGACAATAAAGGGACGTTTGGTTAGGATCACCCCCCAGATCACTAGTGATCTGAGATTACCAGTGATGCAAGATCACCGGTGATCAAAGATTACATGGGTTTATGGTGGTAATCCAGATCACCCTTAAAGGGGTGATCAGGAGGTAATTCGGATTACCACACCAAACCAAAAAGTGTAACCAAACAGAGTGATCTCAAATCACCTGCCAATATCACCACAGGTGATCAAAAATCACCCCTAACCAAACGCCCCCTAACAATTACATATCTACATTGAAAAAGTTAGGTTCAGTGTGATGGAAAAAATAGTTTAAGACCATATGATAAAGGTTGTAAGAATTATTATATTTTAGTATGAAACTTGTATATATATTATTACTATGTTTTATGGGCTTCAAAATGTGTATCATGGATTCATTGACCAAGAGAAAAAGAGTTATCGACTAAAAGAATACTCCCTCAGTCCCTAATTAGATATACACTCTTGGTCAACAAATACTAAATTTTGATCATTATTTATAAAAAAAATATATGTAAAATTTAATTTTAAAAAAATATATGCTAAAAAGGTTGTAATTCAAAGTTTAGAAGTGTAATTTTTAAAAATTATTTTACTTTATATATTTTTTATAAATAATGATCAAACTTTAGTGTTTGCTGACTAAGAGTAGATATCTAAATAGTAACGGAAAGAATATTTAAATATATCGTACGGTTGGATGAGAATTGTACTCATCCAAACATTGTCTTCAAATATGTTAGAGTTGAAGGGTAAGGTAGATCGCAAAAGTAATTATACTTTCACCAAAATAAAAATCGCAAAAGTAGAACTTTTTTTTTAATTTTCTAATATTTATCCCGGCCAAAAAAATCTACTCGGCCAAAAACTAAATAGATATTTGATATTTCATTTGTTTTTTTCGTTTGATGATGGTGGCAAGCAATTTCACGTTCACCATGAATAGTACTAACGATGATTGGGTAGAGTTGAACCTTTCTTTATGTTCGTACTAATGATGATTAATTTAAATATACATTAATCAAAGATAAACTGCGGAAAATTTCAGCCACTGACGTGAAGAAGCAGTTAAACATGGAAAATGTGCAAATGGGTTCACAGGGTAAAGGGTCCACCTTGCTCAATGCTCACAAGTCACCCCATTCATTTGAATTTTTCGGTTCGGACAAAATTCGATATCAATAGTATATCGATATAAATGAACATTTGTCTACCTACTACATGTAGTTCCTAATTATTATATATAAGTAATACTATTTTGTTAAATGTTAATTCATCCCTAGACCAAAAAATATTGTGTTAATTCAATCGATTATATTTATATGTTACTTTAATAATGTTTTAAATTTTATGATCTATCATGTAAACTTCTCTTCTTGTAACTCGTGACTAAATATTTTGAGTTTGTATAAATATTATTGGTTATCATGACCATTTACATGGTGTATTTTGATCAAAATATTAAAATTTTCGTGACTAATTAATAATTTTTAGTGTATTTGATCATTATAATTTTTTTTTGGCTTGATACTTAAATGGATCATCAATCTTGTAGAAAAATGTGTCAGAAATTCAGAATACACCCTAAATTTTTATTTAATTTGAACATTTTTACATCCTGATTTCTTATTTTGCAACCTAACCCTTCTGCCATGGAATTTGTTAAGATGCAAATGTGAAACACATGGTGGACTTGCCATGTAGTAGTATTTTGTTTGTGATCCACGTTATCTTTGCCATGCCATTATTTTTTACAAATAATTAAAAAAAAAAAAAGTTGAGCTGCTCGTGAGCTACTTGGGATCGACTCAATGATTACTCGAGTTCGACTCAATTTTTCACAAGTTGAACTCGAGTAGTAAGCGAGGTGAGCTTGAACTTGAAGATACTCGACTCGAGCGGCTCGTGAGCCTAAACGAGTTTATACATTTATTTAATTTTTTTTGTGTGTAAAGACGAGATAATATTATTAATGAATCAAAGTACAACCATGGGGGAACAAGACTCTCCTTACATTAGCAGAAAGTAGATGCTTAACACCATCAGGCGGTTTTGACAGGAGTTCAAATTTATCATCAAGATCACAAGCAGTCTTATCTAACCAATCAGCACATAATTTTTCTTCCCTATATGTATGTTTAATTTTGCATCTCTAGTCTCTGTGCAGCAATAGTCTAATGTCTGCCACAATACCACTAAGCGGATGAAAATCAACCTCCCCTCTTTATGTGAGATCAATAGCAAAGAGAAATAAGATCCCGAAATCCACTCTGTTTAAAGATGTTGAATGTTTACTTTGCATCCATTTTCAGTAATTATTATTTTGTTGCATTGGAAATTTATATTTTTTTTTTCATTATTGATGATAATTTTTGAAGGTTGATGAGCTCACGAGCTAACTCGAACTCGCTCGAGTTCGTAGCAAGCCGAGCTTGAGCTTGAAAAATAAACTCGAAACTGAGCTTAAGCTCGACTCGAGTTCGGAATTTTTTTAACAAGCGACACTTGAGATTTGTTAAACTCAACTCGGCTCGACTCATTTACACCCATAGCCCTAATCTAGTATGGCTAATTGCTCTCGGACAATATCCTTTTAGCCCTTGAGTTATCCATAAAATACAAATTGGCCAAGGCCAACTTCTATTTTAAACAATTTCATCTTCAAATTTTGATTTCTTTATCGATATCATTAAGGTTGATGTAATATAACATGGTAAATTCATGTGTTAGATTTCTTGCTACTCATGAACATTATATAAAAATTCATGTCTTAGCATCTATATAAGTGATTCAACATCAAAGATTACATTGGTTAAAAATTATCCCAATAAGAAGTTGGAATATCAAATTATCACATTTTTTTTATAATATGAGAGCCAAGATTTAGGACATTGATTAAGCCCCTTGCTTCGGCTTGAATTACGAAACCATTTATATATCAAACTTCATTCTTCTTGAATTAATGTTCCAAACTTGTCAATATGCATTTGCTAGCACATTGTCACCTCTATTGCGATTTGTAATATAGAATTGTCTAACTGGTTAGTGTTTTTTTTAAAGGAATATAAGATACCTAGCTCAAACAATCTAATGACAAACAACAACATATGCTACATTTCTTACATTTTTTTAAGAAGGTAACAAATTAATCAAGCCCACACAAAATATCACAAAACTATATGTAGTGAGACTTAAACCCATGATTTCACGGTTTAGATATAACACACCTATGACTTATCAGTTGATTTAGGTATGATTTGATATTGCGTTTCAAGATTAAAAAAAAGTTGCTTTCTACCTTAAACGCAATATGAAACAAGTTATGTTTTGTGTCAAGAGCTAATTTTGAGTTCAAAAGTCAATCCAACCTCAAAAACTAGTATTAGGTGCTTTTGTGTTTTAAAAGTATTTTTAAACATTCTAAAAATCAGATAAATTATTTCTCTCTTCCATTTTAAGATTCTATCCTTTTAAGTTATTTTATCTTCTAACAACATTTTTATCACAGCAATATCAGATATTAATCACGGTTTTCTATGTAATGTCAAAAAAGTAATTTGTTAAAACATTTTTTACGCCAAACTTTTTCAATGATACTTTTTCAAACCAAACTTTATAAGTATTTTATTTTTTAACAACATTTTTCTCACAGTAATATCAAACATTAATCACATTTTTTTGCCACACTTTTAAAAAAGAGAACTGTTTAAAAGTATTTTCTCTAAACCAAACTTTTGTCCAAGTGCAACTGTAATAGCAAACTAAAGCCTTAACAAATCAACACCCGAGTTGTTAACTCAATTGGTAGGTGTACCGTGTGCCTGAACCGTGAGGTCCTGGGTTCAAGTCTCACGGAATGTGAATTTAGTTTGTAATTTGGTTTATTTGTGTATTTGGTAGGTAGATGGTTTATTTATGTTAGTTTCTTAGTTTGTGTTGATTTCTCATTTACATGTTTGGACATATATAGAGATTTATTCTGATTGTAATGAGATTTCACATGTACTCACTAAAAAAAAAAAAGAAAAAGCCTTAACAAATCATGTGTAACTGGTTAGTATTTTTTGAAATGCCCTTTTGCAGGGGCGGAGCTACATGGCTCCCAGTGGGATCAAATGACCCCGCTGAACTTTGAAAATGTTATGTTATATATAGGTTGTAGTAGTAATTTTTTGGACATTTGCCTAAAATGACCCCACTAAAATATGTGAAAATTTAAAGAAGATGTTCTATGACCCCATTAAAATTGAATAAATCTTGACTAAATGATAAATTTATGTATCATTAGTTGAAATTTAGATAGAAATATTGATATTGCAATATCTGTTCATGATAGACAAAAATTTAAGTAATTGTTAAAATATAACTTAGATATAATGTGCTATCGCCTATCGGTAAAATCCAATTTTTTATTAGAAAAAACTTACATCTATATTGGTTGAAATTTCTCAAAGATATGGACTTCAACAAAAAAATTTCCTAAGAATATTTGACCCCACTAACGAAGGTTTTTGGCAATGAATAAAATACCGGACCGGAGGTCATACCGGTGAGGTCATCGGTATCCGGTTTAACCAATTTAACCGGTTGAATCGGTGGTCAAACCGTTTAAAAGATTTTTTGAAGAAAAAAAAACATTTTTAGTATAAAATAAATATAATATATGATGAAATGATCATTAAATAACACTTTGGTGGAGTGGTTAAGTCTATTGTTTTCATTCAAGGTGTGTTAGGTTCGATTCTTTTCATTTGCAATTGTTTTTTTTTTTAATTTTTCAAAATGATTTTTTTTTTGTCAAGTCCAAAACCGGTAAACTGGCCGGTTCAACCGCGATTAAACCGGATCAACGCCGGTACATTGACTATTCAATTATATATATATATATATATCGATTCCGAATTAAGTACCGGTTCTCGGTTCAACCGATTGAACCGACCAATACGGTACAGTATTTTATTCACTGGTTTCTGGCTCCGCCCCTACCCTTTTGGCAACAATTTTATGTCATAATGTATATGGCGATGTCTTAATTGTCACATTCATTTACAACAAGTTTCCATGTAGCGAATTTGGACCGTAATTTTCAAGAAGAGCTCATATTCAATCATTAATATATGGCAAGTTTTTGTCAGATTTCAAGTTTGCTGCCAAGTGGATCGGATGAATTAAAAAAAAAAAGCCAGAAAACAAAAAGAGTGAGTCAGTGACCAGAAAAAAGAAAAGGAAGAAAAACAAGTTGTGTAAGCATTTGGAACTACTGAAGTTGCAGCTTGTGGGGTTTGAATTTGATGTTGTCTTCTTCTTACATAACAGTATTTCGATTGCTTCTATGGCCACCATTGCTTGCAAATCAGGATTAATTTAGCTTTTTCTTTCAGGAGATTACTCCATAATTTTTTGTAAGCTCCGATCTCCGATTTGGAGTTGAGGTACGTAAAACTTGAATGAAAAAGCTTCCCAACATTTTATTTACAAAACTCCAGCTCAAAACTTTACCTAATATATACTATTTCATTCCATACATGATCTGCAGCATATTGACATTAGCGCCAACGGTCAAAATTTTGACCGGAGAGATACGTAAAAAGTACGCAAATCCAACGGTTAAGATACACCTTTTTAAGACGTTAACGAATTTGGTTTGTTGGATTTGGAGATTATCGTAGCCGCCAAAGACAGTTTATTTTCATCATCTTTCTTGCCTCCATTTCTTTCAAATCATTCTTTAACATATTTTATCAGGTTTCTCTGCTTCAAATTCATCGTCATAACCAAAACCCCAGAGAGGAAAAGCAAGCAAAAATGCAAGCCAAGCCCAAGACCCTGACTCACTCTTCTTTCCCTCCTCTGCAAAACCCTAATCTCAAACTCTCTCCTCCAATTCTTTGGCTTAGAAAACCCACTTTCTCAATACCTTCCTTTCACCGCTCCATCTCACTTTCTTGTTCACCCAATTTTAAAACCCAAAACAGAAGCAGCAACTTGAAGAGCTACTGCATCAGCCCTAGCCAAGAACTAAGTTTTGAAAGCAATGAAGCTTTGGTTGGAGAGAAAAATGAAGAAGAAACTGAAGAGGAAGAGACGAGAGTGGAAATCAAGGGAGAGGGATTGGCAAATCAGAGCATATGGAATCAAATTAAAGAGATTGTGAAGTTTACTGGACCTGCTACTGGACTTTGGATTTGTGGGCCATTGATGAGTCTCATTGACACTGCGGTTATTGGTCAAGGAAGCTCCATTGAGCTCGCTGCTTTAGGTGATTACTAGTTCCATGAATATTGGGTACTTTTTTTTATTTAGCATTCTAAATGTTTATGATAATTAGTTGTTGGGTGACTGATTGGAATGTGAATTTGTATGGACAGGTCCTGCAACGGTTGTTTGTGATTATATGGGTTATCTGTTTATGTTCCTTTCGATAGCTACTTCCAATTTGGTGGCAACTTCCCTTGCTAAACAGGTTAGGTTTTTGAACAATTCTGGGTGTCTGGACATTATTATACTCTCATGAAACTGTTAAACTAGGCCGCAAGAATTCATTTAAATCCTCTCTTGTGGCTTTACATCAGAAAATCAACTGACTAATAATAATTTATATAGTATTGGGTTAAAATTTTCTTCATATTGTTCGCGTCTATGCTACATATCCTTGCATAATTACTTCATTGTGCCTGACTAGTTATCAAAGACTCAGTTTTACTTTTCTTCCTTTGTGATGACACTCTGGCATTTGGATCCTTTTATGTAATCAGTTTTCCTTGGCTTTTCTATGTTTAAGGTAGCATTTCGAGCTTAACTCTTTAATAATATGCTGTTGCTGCAGGATAAGAATGAAGTGCAGCATCAAATATCCAACCTTCTTTTCATTGGGTTGATTTGTGGCTTCTTGATGCTTTTCTTTACAATATTCTGTGGATCATGGGCATTAACTGGTAACTAAGACTGGTATAGCTTTTTTGTTTTTCTGAAAAAAAGTTTCTAGATAATCAAAATCTAATCTGCTTGTCAAATTTCTTGATTAACCATATCTATAGTTTTTCACTGATAGTAGAAAGCAAGAATCAAAAGATAAGGTGAATTGCTTCTGGTTCTTTGATCTTTGCAGCTTTTTCTGGGCCAAAAAATGCACATCTTATTCCTTCTGGAAACACATATATTCAGGTTCATATACTCTTCTATGTTCCTTCCTATTTAAATTTAAGATAGCCTCTGTTAGCAGGGTTTCTTCCTTTTTAACTGTTAGTATGTCAGAGCCTCAGAGGTATGTGAGAGTGTTATTCTTTGGCAAACTGAAGCACACTTGTACTGAAGTCAATTTATTACTCCCCTTTGTTATAGATTGTATTAATCTAATGGGATGTCAAATTTTTTGTATAGTTTCAAGTGCTCATAAAAATATTTTCCAATATTCTATTTATACCTAATGGAATTTGAAGTGCTACATCTTTTTTCATTTGTTCATATGTTTATGATGGGATGGAGGGGAGAAAGTATATGTTGTCTCAGGGAGGCTATACTGCCAAATTGGAGTTAGGAAACTGAATTTTTACTTTGGATAGTATCAATTAATAGTTCCCTGTTAGATATTTTTCCACTGCATTGAATGTAATTCTTTTTTTTAATATCTATTCTTATGGCTTTCTTCTCTGCTTGTCATGTTTCATTATTCTTGTTACTTTTTAATTGAAACAGAATCTTTTGCATATGTAGATTAGAGGTTTAGCATGGCCAGCAGTTCTTGTTGGATGGGTTGCTCAAAGTGCCAGGTGGTGATCTATTTTGTGTTCTCCCTCTTCACTGAAATATTTTTGAATAAGTCTGCAGTGCCTTGTTATTGGTTTCTTTTATGAGTTCTTGACTCACAATACTTATATATGATGAATATATTAAAAATTATTAATATATTTAGTGCCTTTACACTGAGTTTTTGGTTAGGAAAAGTTTGTTCTTCTTTTATTACTTTAGCTAGAGTCCTTGGTGACCAGTTATGACCAATGATATTAAAAAAGTGTATATTTGGACTATTTATGATATCATGGATTAATAATCAGTTTTAAAGCACATATTGTCGTTCACATGCATATATTTCCTCGGCAATATCTCTGGCACACCCATTGTAGTAGGATTAAATCTGTCCTGTTTGCTGATTGATTTTCCATTGGTGCATTGCCAAGATAGTGATTATTTGTTACTTCATTTTCATTTATGGTCCTCTGACACTTTCTGTCTCCCAGTCTTGGCATGAAAGACTCCTGGGGACCATTGAAAGCTTTGGCAGCTGCCACTGCCATAAATGGCATCGGTGATGTTGTCCTCTGCATCTTTTTAGGCTACGGTATTGCTGGTGCAGCATGGGCAACAATGGTTTCACAGGTGCTGAAATGAACAGCTGAAAATGAGACAAGCGTTCATATTTCCCATTTCTATACATTTTTAAGTATTCATTGACAAGAAAATGCTCTGTCACTGCCACTTACCAGCATATTTTGTAGGTTGTTGCAGCTTATATGATGATTGAAGCTCTGAACAAAAAAGGGTACAATGCATTTGCGATCTCCATTCCATCACTCAATGAGCTGCTGACAGTGCTAGCACTTGCTGCTCCAGTATTTGTAACTCTGATGTTAAAGGTTATCACTCAACCTTATTTAATAGCACTATCCAGTACTCTGCGTCGGCTCCTTTAATCTAAGACAGTTTGTTGTTGTTTTAGGTAGCTTTCTACTCTCTACTCATATATTTCGCCACATCTATGGGCACACACACTGTTGCTGCTCATCAGGTTAGATTTACCCACATTTCTGATTTTAGTCTCTTTCTTGTCTACTTTAGCTTGCATTGTTAACAATCAATATTGATTATACATTCAACCCCAGGTCATGCTTCAAACATTCAGCATGTGCACCGTTTGGGGTGAACCTCTCTCTCAAACTGCACAGTCATTCATGCCTGAGCTGATATATGGAGTCAACCGTAATTTGGCAAAGGTTCTCTATCTCAATTTTAATGTTCTGATTGACCATTTATGTATAGATTAAGAGTATCTAGTACAGCATATATTTATGTGCTGTTGTCCTCTAACATGTGCTGAAGTGTTTATCATGCCAAACAGGCTAGAATGCTGCTAAAATCACTCCTCACCATTGGTGCTACTTTTGGACTGGTATTAGGGATTATTGGAACTGGAGTTCCTAGGTTTTTCCCCAATATCTTTACACCTGATCAAAAGGTCATACAGGAGGTCAGCTCATATCTCTGAAACTTGCAATCCATCCTTCCTGATCCTTCCTGTTCCAGGCTTCCAGCTTTAGAATTAGTGGTTTTCTTGCATCATGTGTTCTGATATGATTCCAAGAAATTCAAACAATATTCACTTATAATCTGAGATATATCTTATCGGATAGGATAGAAATAATGAGCATAATTATACTGAATACAATTTGGATATTAATTTCACTTTTGCGTCCATGCAGATGCACATGGTGCTGTTACCATACTTTCTTGCATTAGCCGTGACCCCAAGCACTCATAGCCTTGAAGGATCTTTGCTGGTATGTTTTTCTTTATCAAAGTTTGAACATCTTGATTCAAAGTAACTTGGTTTGCCCTTTATTATTTAGTATCATGCTCAATTATGGAACATCAACGAGAAAACTTGTTCCAAGTTCTCTAATTTATATTCTACCATAACAACTCCATTTGCTTATTGTAGGCTGGACGAGATCTTAAATTCATCAGCTTGTCAATGAGTGGATGCTTTGCTTTTGCCGCACTTGTACTGCTGGTAGAGATCTATTTCCTGGTCCCCTAGTAGTGATGTTTATCTCATAATTTGAATGAACTAGGAAAAAAATCATCCTAACTGTTATGTGTTACCAGCTTTTGAGTACTAGAGGATATGGCTTGCCAGGCTGCTGGTTTGCACTTGTGGGGTTTCAATGGGTAAATTCCTAACCTCCCTAAGATTTGCATTCAGGCCATTGGTTCAGATGATTGAATGCTGAGTTTCTTACCTTTTCAGGCTCGATTCTCCCTCGCCCTTCAACGTCTTCTTTCTCCCAATGGCATACTCTACTCTGAAGATTTAGGACGGTATGAATCGAAGAAGCTGAGAGTGGCTTAATTTCAGAATTTAACAGTTATAATAGAACCGTCTGCCATTGCTTACTAGCAGATGCCCCGATCACTTCATATGATCGTCATTGCAGCTAAACTCGCCTGAACTTTCATCCCTTGCAAGCAAAGATCATAACCAGATATCATCATTCTCGGAGCTCAAAATGAGAGGCCCAAAAGAATCATATCACCATAACCGGTTTTATCGATTCTTTTTTTCCCTCCATTTTTCTAAGTAAATGATACTTGGAAGATCAATATATATACAACTTCTTCTGATAGTGAAAAATGTGTACCAACTCATTATTATGTAAGTACTTGAGAAAGAATCTCAAAACAGATTCAATTATCAATTATGTCAAAGTTTGTAAATCCCTTTTTTATACAGAATTTTAGTGTGCTGATTGCAAAGACAAGAACTACCCAAACCAAACCCAGTAAATGTAGTAAAAAATCACGTAAGAAAGATTAAGCTCAGTGTTTGGTTGGACTTGAAAGACCGACAACTAATGTGGCCTATATCAAACCAAACCCCAATTAATTCCATGCAATTTTGAGACACAGAAAAGTGGGTCCAAATTTCGTGGACTACAAATCTTTTTAGTTTTTCCAAAAGCGAGATCGCTTTGGGGTCCACCGCAATTATATTGAAAATATTATTTTATTCATCTGATGCAAAGGAAGCCACAAGCCACCGATGGCTGAGTGTTTTTCAACTAAATTTCCATGTGCGAAACTATTCAGCCAACTACCCTCCCTCTTTCCTTCTTTTTGTCTTAACTTTGGGTTTCTCTTGTACTGCAGATTTGTTAGGTGAGGAAAAAATGCAGGCAAGAACCTTGATTTACCATCCTCTACCTAACCCTAGTCTTCAACCATGCTCTCGCCATTGTTCAACTTCCTTCAGTAAACCAGTCAAACCCCTCACTTTGCCTCGATTTCACTTTTCTCGTTTCCCTTCCAAAACTAATCTTAAAAGCTGTTTTGTTAGAAACTGCATTGCTCCTAGCCAAGAAGTACCCTGTTTCAGCCCTGAAGTTATTGAACAAAATGATGGGTTTGAAGACATTATCTCTTCAACTTCAATGTTGTCCAACCAAGAATATGAAAAAGAAGAAGAGAAAATGTTGGAGAACAAGAGTTTATGGAGCCAAATCAAGGAGATTATAATGTTCACGGGACCTGCAACTGGGCTTTGGATTTCTGCGCCATTGATGAGTCTCATTGACACTGCAGTCATTGGTCAGGGAAGCTCAATTGAGCTTGCTGCTTTAGGTACAATTTCCATTTTATAATTTTTTTAAAAAAAAATTTGGGTATTCATTTTTTTCTTTTAAAGAAGAAAGACAATTTTTGAAGGTTTTTTTTTTTTTTGCCTGGAAAACGAGAAGTGAATTACTCCATAATTTTATGTTCTGTTAGCTGAAAGTGGTTTAAAAATGGACAGGCCCTGGAACGGTTCTTTGTGATTATATGAGTTATGTGTTTATGTTCCTTTCTGTTGCTACATCGAATATGGTTGCCACTTCCCTTGCCAGAAAGGTCAGTTTTCTCAACTCAACTGTTATCTAGGCGTATTATATATGTGTTCTTGAGCAGCTTTTATCTTTCAAAGTTTCAGCTTTACTACCTTTAAAAGAAAGGCCCCTATTGGATCTTTGATCTGTCTAAATCAGAAAGGAAAAAGAGGGACTAATTTGATGAGCGGAGCTAGAAAAGTATTATTACCAAACCATTTTCCATTTGGCTGGCTATACCATCAAAGTAGAAAATTTAAGAAGATTACTTGCAGCCCTTTGATGTATCTTGAGAATAGGCAATCTTATGTCGGCGTGCTTTTATTTTCTTCTTCAATTATCTATACTGATTATGTCAATAGGATTAGCTTATGTTTCCTATGTTCTATTGGTACTTCGTATTTTTGTTTTAACTTGACACTGTGTGGTGCAGGATAAAAAAGAAGTGCAGCGTTACATATCTGTCTTGCTTTTTGTTGGTTTGACCATCGGCTTCTGTATGCTTTTCTTTACAAAAGTCTTTGGTACACGGGCACTTACTGGTAACTAAGAAAATTTTATTGCACATAAGTTGGATGTTCACAGTTTATATTGTTTACTATCACCTTATTGATAACAAGAATCTAGCCAAGTGACTGATTGATTTCTTATGCTTTCTCTCTTTTTTCCATCTTCCAGCCTTTGCTGGGCCAAACAATGCACATATTATACCAGCAGCAAACAAATATATTCAGGTTTACTTTGACAAACTTAAATTGTGTTTCATTTCTTGTTCTATAAGATATTACCAAGCATTCCAATAACGTCTAAGGTGGAAATGTTTTCCCTTTTCTTTAAATAACTGTAGTCAACTAGTACATTTGCAAACAAAAAGAAAAACCAATATTTTAGAGGGTCTTTATTCTTATCTTGCACTCTAGTTTTTGCTGTTAATCATTTGAAACAGTTTATGATAGCCTCCCCTATGTTATGCTGTTAATTTGTAATTGAATAGAATCTTTTACTGTTGATAGATTCGTGGCTTGGCATGGCCTGCAGTTCTCGTTGGATGGGTTGCTCAAAGTGCAAGGTAGATATATCACACCGTGTATCTTAGTCTATTTGTTCTTTTAACCTTTTGACATTCTAGCATCTTACTAGCTGTTTGGTTTAAAATTTTCTGCATGGGGTTGCTCATGTGTCTTTACGATGACAGGATTATCCTTATTCTTTATATCCTGATTTCTCATATTTCCTTCCACAGTCTTGGCATGAAAGATTCTTGGGGACCTTTGAAGGCCTTGGCAGTTGCTAGCTCTGTAAAGATAGTTGGAGATATAGTACTGTGCATAGTATTAGGATACGGCATAGTCGGTGCTGCTTGGGCAACTATGGTTTCACAAGTATGCTCAGTGAACATACTGATTTTCATAATTCATTGTTTGATCATCTTTGCTGTAACCTGCACAAATTTGTAAATTCTTTCTTTTATCTAATTGTTTCAAATTCTTGGAACTTGAGTCTTGTTGCATCCTAACCAGTCTACTTCTCAGGTTATTTCTGCTTACATGATGGTCAACTCTCTAAACAAGACAGAATATAATGCATATGCCATCTCCATTCCATCGTCCAGTGACCTTCTAACCATTTTTCAGATTGCTGCCCCTGTGTTCATAATGATGATGTCAAAGGTTCGTTACATTTTACTTTATTCTAAAGGTTATGCTTAATTCTATTCGTCCCCCTATGCTTCTCAGGCCTGTTTTATGTTTTAGGTAGCGTTCTATGTGCTCATTATCTACTTTGCTACAAATATGGGAACATACACTGTGGCTGCTCATCAGGTTAGTCAAGCTCTGTCTAGTTTTTTTTATTCTTTTGACCTGAGTGTAAAACTGATGGTTGTTAACATTATGGCTTTCTTCTTCTTCACTCCAGGTCATGATTCAAATGTATTCCATGTGCACTGTAGTGGGCGAGCCTCTGGCCCAAGCTGCTCAGTCATTTATGCCTGAATTACTATGTGGAATCAACAAAAACTTGCCGAAGGTAATGATCCCAATTTCCATTTAGAATTGCTGTCTATGATTGTTGATGAGTGTATGGGGATTTACTTCCATTGTGGGTCATATATCTATAATTGCATAAAATGTGTTTGCTTGATTTTTACTAATAACAATATCAAACAGGCTAGAATGCTGCTAAAGTCACTCGTTACCATTGGAGTAGCCCTAGGATTGCTACTCGGTATATTTGGAACATCAGTTCCTTGGTTGCTTCCCAATGTCTTTACATCTGACCAGAATGTCATAAAGCAGGTTAGTTCTTGTTCTTTCCAACTTTAAGACCTTGACATTCCATTTTTACTAATTGTCACCATGTTGAAGTAGTCCAATGTGAAAGGAAAGATCCTGAAAAGTATTTCTCTGCCTCTGCATTCTAGCAAGCACTTCATGATGAATGGGATACTAGAATACCTACAATTGCATGCTAAGCTGATAATGATGATGCTTTTGATTACAGATGCACAGAGTGCTGGTACCATACTTTTTTGCACTAGCTGTGACACCACCCACTCTCAGCCTTGAGGGAACATTGCTGGTATGTTTCAAATGACCTTGATCCTTTTTAATGAGTCTCATTTTATGCGCCTATGCCTGCATTTATTTGGTAATATGTCTATGCTGGCAGTGCCAGTCTGAAGTTTATAATATCTTCAGATTTCTGCTATATTTTCAATGTCTCATCGAATTACCTTAATTTGCTTGTGCAACCCTTTCTTTTTTTTTCTTTTCTGATACCGAACCCTTTCTCATTCTATGGGGACTAAGTATATTATCTCTTGCTCCTAGATTGCTTGAGCCTTCACCTAAATCATTCTTGAATCCTTGCTTCCAGATAAATCATTTACATTAGAACATGCTGAAAATCATTTACATTTAAAGCATTGGAACATTTCCCTTTGTAGGCAGGGCGAGATCTCAGATTTGTTAGCTTGTCTATGAGTGGATGCTTCTCCTTAGGTGCTGTCATGCTAATGGTGAGCATCTGTTTCAGAATCCTTTATTTTCTTTCCTAATATTTATTAAAGTTTCTCATCCATAGGGACCATAACACCACTATTTCTCTTTGCACCAGCTGGTAAGTAGCGGAGGTTATGGCTTGCTAGGGCTTTGGTTTGCACTCCTAGGATTCCAATGGGTAAGACCAACATCTCAAGTACTGAGGGTATTTTTGCTACAAGGATTATGGGTAGATAGGATTATCCATCCATAATCCTTGCATTAAACACGCCCTAATGACATGCGTATGATTCCTACTAGGATTGACTTAAATGAACTCTTTTATCTTCTTTTCTAGGCTCGATTTTTCCTCTCTCTCCAACGCCTTCTTTCACCTAATGGCATGCTTCACTCTCAAGATTGGAGCAAGTATAAACCGGAGAAGCTAAAGGCTGTTTAGTTTCTCGTTTGTATGGGATTAATGAGAAGTATGTGCAGCTGCTATCGGCTGGGGGACCAAGTCTCTTACTTCACACCATGAACTTGGTTTGGTTGACCGCAACATCGGCCCATTTTTAGTGTGCTCTATGTGTATATCAGTATATCTTTGGCTGCTGAAGACTAGCTCTTCATGATTCTTTGATGCCTCATATAAGGTCTTTACTATCCCATTTTATTTTTCAACTTCAAATTGTAATAGCAAAATCTTTATAGTTTTTATAGGAAATATATAATTAATTAATTACAAGAGGGTTACTCCGCTCTAGCGTTGCGGAGTCTTTTCATTACAATCATTTTGTTATAGTTATGACGGATACAGGGTGGGGGCATCGAGGGCAAGTGTATTTTTAGGTTTCTCAGGTTTGAAAAAGTAATTTATAAATACTAAATTTAACCCCTTGAATATTGAAATATTGATAGACTATTGAGCATTAAAAAAACTTACTGAATTTGATATTCTTCAATTGAGTAAACACTTTCGCATTTCAAATAATAATAAAAAAAAAGCAAACACTTTCAACTCTCTAAATCTTTTGGCAAAAAAAAAAAGCTCTCTAAATCTAAAGATCAAAAGAGACACTACGCATCAAAAAGCTTTTCAGTCTTTGCATCACATTAAAAGCCTTTTGTTTTTTTTTTTGTAAAATCACATTGGAAACCTTTACTAATAGTAGTTAATTGTCTTGAACCAAATAATCCTACAGTGCATATATTTGTAATATGACAAAACTATAGAAAATAATAATGTTATCATTATGCATTTCTTAGGAAGTCGTAAAAATTTGAAACTAATCCATGGTATCATGAATTCAATTAGTAATTATTAATATGAGTTACAAATATGATATAATTATTGGAAAAAGTAGATCTCTCAAGAAATTTTCTTGGAATTTAGGGTACAAATGAAATAGTGCAACTATATAAAATTAACAATACAATGCTAGAGTGAAAAAATTATCAGTCAATGGTTGAAAAACTTTTGTAGAATTGGGCAACTGAAACGAAACATTAAAATTTAAATTCCAAATAAGCAAATGAAAAAAAAAAAGAAACTAATTAGCATCAAAAGGAATGCATCAAGTGTGAATCCCTAAATTCATTTAAAACCCACTAACAAAGAGCATAATCCAGGGGGCATGAACCAAATATATATCAGATTACTTTAATGGTCCAAAACAAACAAAAATATTAAGTGTGAATTGAGGGCGATAAAGTAAAAAACCAAGTGATTAAATGAAGAAAACGGGGCGATTAGCTCTTTCATGGTTGAAAGTTGAAAGGAATAATTAGTCTTTTCCAGAGTGTATAAAATTAATATGTAGTATATATAATGTAATGTAATAATATTCATGTCGTGTGGGAATTTAAGCCGAGTTGTTAGGGCCAGGTGCTGCTGACAATGAGACCTGCTCTGCTATGTAGGGCTTAGCCCAACTTTTATTTTGTATTTTACATTATTCAAAGGTTAATTGTAAAAGAATTTGATTTTAATCTTTTGGGCCTACTTAATAAAGCCCAATTAAGCGTAGCCCATTTACACCTCCATTTTCAAACTTGAAAGGAAAGACGGATCAAAGGTGTTTCTGTTTCGATTCAAGTTTACTGCGCATCTACGGTTTAAGGCACATGTACAAAGTTGCACATAAGATTCTCCTTTTTTCTAGTCTAATAAGAGTAAATTGCATACAAAATCCTTTTTGTTTATTTAATCAAGGATGCCTTGAGACCCAAAATTAATCCTTTTGATACAAATGCATTTCTTTTTTTTGATAGAAGATACAAATGCATTTCTGAGATAACATTACATAGATGATAGATCATGTTGGCCCTCCTTGATCAAAACTGTCCTTTTAGCTCATCTTTAGTCTAAGAAAGAATTACATAAATCATATTGGCAATGAGCCAAACGTTTCTTTTTCATCTCATTAAAACCTGCAATGGATTCTTCTGCCAAAAAAAAAAAAAAAAACCTGCAATGGATTCTATTTAACTTCAATTGAATCATCAAATTTGCCACCAGAAAAGAATTCTCAAGCCCTAATCTTTTTATGAACAAAAATGGCATAAAGAACAAGGTCAAGTCACCACATTCACATACAAACATTGCCAGAAATCAGTACTCAACCTTGCTGGTTCCCCTTCTTCCACGTCCAGATAATCTGGGCAATGGTCCTTTCTTCTGCAATATATCATACAAAGAAGCATTTTAAGAGAAGTCCAGCAATAATGTTCATCTTAATAATTAATGAAATAAAAGAGTAAATCCCAAACATATAAGATATAGTTAGTTCTGTTTTGTGTTTACCATCAATGTAGGTTTCAGCCTTGTTCGCCTTCTCATGAAAATTCTCTGAGCCTCTCTCTTTTTCTCCTCAGCCTTCATTTTGGTCAGACTTGGCCTGTATATAATAATCGTCCGGCCAATTTGACTGACCACAACCGAACCGGTTGCTTGCTCCAGATACTCCACCACATCCTCTAGCTCTCCTGGACAGGTCCTGTGAATTTTAATCTGTTCACAAAATTGGGATGTTTCAATATTGCTAGCTCAATCTCAACAGAAAGATCCCTAATCAGGGAATTTCAATGTCATCCACATAAATTACATACACAATTTAGCATTCCAAGAACAATCTAAAGTAGCAGGAACTAGGACTCAAAGGAACATAGTTTAAACTAAACCCCAAGCAAAGAGCAATAGTAAAAATGGCAGATTCTTATTAACCAAAGCTTTATATTTTAAGCTGCAGAAACAGAAACATCCACCATTCTAAAGCAATACATCACATTCAGAAAATCAGTTTACACTTCCTATAAAAATTCACACAGAGGAGTGATGGCCCAAAATCCAAATGAATACTATCCATTAACACAGTCAAAGGACTAAAACCCTAAACCCTGAGCAGCTAAATTAAAACAAAAAAATAAACAAAACCCTAATTTAAAAAATGGTACCTTTAGAAGTTCATTGGCTTCAAGAGTCTCAAGAAAAGAGGAGACGACATTATCAGTAACACCAGATTTGCCCACCAGTTGACTCTTTAACTTCTTGCCTAAACTATGTGCATAGGAAGCCAGCTCTTTCTTTTCCTTAACCGTAAGATTCGGGAGTTTCACTTTCTTAACCTCGGAAGTACGAATATCCCCGACCACTTCCAAACCCAAATTTACTGGACCACCCTCTTCATCATTTTCAATCCCAACATCATCATCAGCATCGTTGCTACCGAACTCTTCAAATTCAGAGTCAAAATCTTGCTCTTCGTCCTGTTCTACTTCTTTCTCTAGCAAGGATTTTGAGTTTGAGCAATTTGTAATACAGAGAGATCGGGTTTGAGGGAAAGTGAGGGCACACAAAGAAGAAAGAGAAGAAGAAGAAGAACGAAGGGGCCTATGAAGTTGAGCGATGGGGATTTTATTGTGGAATTTTGAGATTGAGATGCAAAGGGGTCTGAGGAAAAAGCTAAGCGTTGCCGCCATTACTGTCACTGGATTTTTCTTTCTCCTCGGCTACAAAAGATAATTAGTCAGGTGTTGTTGAAATTGATGATGATATTTCTCCTAAAATTCTCGCTGCTAAATAGAAAATATAAGGAACGAGTTAACATATTGGGTGTTTGGTCTAGTGGTATGATTCTCGCTTCGGGTGCGAGAGGTCGCGAGTTCGATTCTCGCAACACCCCTTTGTTCTTCTGACTGATTTTTCTTGTTTTTTTTTTTTAAAAAAAAATTTATGTGCCTACGTTCTAGCTTTAGGCAGGCAGCTAAAGGGTCATGAGGCTTTTTCCATCTTATCAAGATTTTTCCTTGTCAAATCAATGATTAGAAAGTCTGATTAAGCCGAGACAGGGATTAATATTACCTCGGTACTCACCATTTGCAGTGACGGATTCATCGTAGGGGCATCGGAGTGTGTGTCCGTTCAGATATTTTAACTTTACTAGTTTTAGCTATCATATTAAATTATGATAACATCTCTATTAATTATGATAATTATACTATTTTTTATGATTTCATTATGAAATTTTGATAACCTCCTATGAAATTTTGATAACGGTACTATGGAATTTCAAGAATCCTTTTATAAATTTTTTAAACTTTCTTATGAAATTTTGTTAATCTCCCTAAGGAATTTTGAAGACCTCAATATGAAATTTTGATAACTTCCCAATGAAGTTTTGATAACCAACACTATGAAATGTTGATAACCTCCATATATGATATATTGATAACCACTTTATAAAAATTTAAAAACCTCCATATGAATTGTTAGTAATCAGATAATCACACTATGAAATTGTGATAACCTCGCTATGAAATTTTGATAAATCTTTCTATAAAATTTTAATAAACCTCCCTATAAAATTTTGATAACTTTCTTATGAAATCTTGATAACTACAAATTTTGATAAACTCCTTATGATTTTTTGATAACCTCATTATGAAATTTTGTTAATCTCCCTATGAAATTTTGATCTACATACTATGAAATTTTGATAACCCTCTTATGAAATTTTGAAAACTAAACTATGAAAATTTGATAACCTTCATATGAAATTTTGATATCCTCACTGAATTTTGATATCCTCCCTGAATTTTGGTATCCTTCCTAAAATTTTGATTACTCCATCATAAAAGTTTAATAACCTTCCTAATTTGGTAACCATATTATTAAATTTTGATAACCTCCCTGAAAATACCACTATGAAATTTTTGTAATCAGATTTTGAAAATTTAATAACCTCTTTATGAAATTTTGATAACATCTTTATAAAATTTTGTTGACCCCTTTATGAAATTTTGATAATCACATTATGAATTTTGATAACCTCGCTTTGAAATTTTGATAACACTATGAAATTTTGATAATTTTCATATAAATTTTGATAATCATATCTTTATGAAATTTCGATAATCACTCTATGAGATTTGATAACCTTCTATCAAATATTGGTACTCCTTATGAAATTGAGACTTATAACCTTCATATGAAATTTTGATAACCACACTATAAAATTTTGATAACCTCCCGATGAAGTATTAGTAACCTTCTAATGAAATTTTGTTAACCACACTATGAAATTCGTATAACCTCGCTATGACATTTCGAAATCTTTTTGATAACCTTTCTATAAAATTGTGATAATTAACCACCCTATGAAATTTCAATAACCAACCTAAGAAATTTTAATAACCTGATCCTATGAAATTTTGGTAACCACTCTATGAAATTTTGGTAACTACACTATGAAATTTTGATAACCATACTATGAAATTTTGGTAACCAGACTATGGAATTTTGATAACCTCCTCATGGAATTATAATAACCAAAGTAAAATATTAAATTGATATAATGAAATAATTTATAATTAAAAAAATAATGGAATAATTAAAAATATTATTTAGTAATGGCAATTTAGAAATATGTTTTAAAAAAAGGGTATAATTGAAAATATGTTTTAAAAATAAGGGTACAATTGGAAAACATAAAGTTTCCCCTTATTCGTACTTTTATATATAGTATAGATTAAAATTTTATAAAAAAAATTGTTTTTAATTGTTTAAAGTCCATTATTATTTTTTAATTGTTCTACTCTATTAACATAAATTTAGAAATCATAAAACGCATTAAATATGATACTTATTATATTACTTTTTAAATTGTCTCAAACTCTCTATTAAAACGACATATTTATCTTACTTTGAAACCACAAAACTCATTAAATATGTTAGTTGACAAGAGTAAATTATACCAATTAAATGTATGGCAATATGGTAAAATAAAGTAAATTTTGTATAAAATTTAACAAAATAACTACTTTTCTTAAATAAATAAAGTAGTTAAAATTGACAATTAAAAAGGAATAGAGAGGGTAGTTGATAAGACTAAATTACATCAATTAGATTTAAAGTACTCCCTCAGTCCCTAATTAGATATCCACTTTTGGTCAACTAACACTAAACTTTGACCATTGTTTATAAAAAAAATATGTAAAATTTAATTTAAAAAAATATGTGCTAAAAGGCTTGTAATTCGAAGTTTATAAGTGTTATTTTTAAAAATTATTTTGATTTATATATTTTTATAAACAATGGTCAAAATTTAGCTTTGTTGACCAAGAGTGGACATCTAATTGGGGACGGAGTAATTTGATAGAGTGAAATTACCCTAAAATTTATACAAAATTTAATGAAATAACTGCTTTTCTTAACAAATAAATTAATTAAAGTGAACAATTAAAAAAAGAACAAATTGAACCATATTTTTAAAATGTTTGAACTTTATTATTTTGTTTTTTTAATAATTGTGTTTCACTGAAGTTTTCTTGAATTTTAAAATATTTGTTTATTTTGTTACACTTACATTCAGCCATGCACATCAATTAAAAAAGTGTTAATAATTAATAAATTTTGAAGAAAAAATCTTTCAAAGCACTATATTGTATATATATCAATTAATACTGTACTTCACACATTCTTTATAGAGGGGTAATAGAATAGTGGTAAAAATAAAATGAATGATCTCTTGAAATTCTATATAGTGACAAATATCTTAAAAACAAAAAGTTTAGTCCAAAGTTACATATAAATTGGAATGTAGAGGGTATATTATTTTGGCAAAAAAAAAACATGTATTTATTATTATAAATATACTCTTATAAAGAAAAAAAATTTACAGAATGGTAAAATAAATATTTCTCTGATTAGTGGTTTAAGTTTAACTTGACCACTCATTAACTTGACCACTCAATTATATCTTTTGTTATTACATATATTTTAAATTTTCATTTTTGTTTTTCCAAGTTAAACTAGCCAACTCCTTTCGGCAAAAAAAAAAAAAAAAACTAGCCAACTCCTTACCAGTTCCCAGCCCTCCATTTATTTCCTTTTCATTTCCCTTCTCTTAAGAACCCTCATAATTCCTTTTTATTTTTGGGTAAAAGCGAGGCATTTAAATCATGAAATACTGGAGTAACAAATATTACTCCCTCTGTACCTTTTTATAAGTCTCATTCTAGAAGCTTTTTTGTTCCAAAATATAAGTCCCCTTTCTAAACCAATGCATATTTAAAAGTTATTTCCAAAACTAGTATTAAAAGTAGTAGGGTAGTTAAGAAAGTGAGAAGGATGAGAGAGAATGAGTGGGAAAAAGAGAATAGGGGTAAAAATATAAAAACAAGATAAAAGTACATAAAAGTTTGAATCCTAACTAACTTTTTTAATCTTGATGATATAATTAAAAGAAACTTATATAATGAGACAGAGGAAGTATATTAGAACTTTAGAAAGTAGATATTTCACCCATACCTTTTGATGTAATATTTAGAAGATAGTATATATCCTCCTTAATTTTATTTTATTGTTGTAGGATTGATAATCAAAATATTGTAGTATTAAGGATATTGAAATTATGAAAGCTTGTAAGAATTATCATAATGTTTGATGCAAACTTTTTTACGTACTTCATTATATTTTTTAACATATAATTTTTTTTAACAAATAAATTTATTCTTATTAATATATATATATATATATATATTAATATACTCCACTGGTTATTATTATTATCCCTAGAAGGCTATACCGCTGCCAGCCCTAACTTTGAACTTTCTATTACCTTTTCTAAAACTGCTGAAATTTCAAAGGACCTGAACTGTAAAAAAGACTAAATAAGGACTTGACTTATCAAAAAAGTTCAAACAAGTCAATTTTAAAAACTATTTTTCATTTCAAATTTCGATCATAATTGATGTAATTTTGTCGATTTTATACTAGAGTACCATCGATAATATTTGAGAGGGAGATAATTAAGTTTAATCTTACTATATATTAATAATAATTTTGTATTGTATTAACAAAAATTGAGCTATTTAAGTCTTTCAAAAAAGTTGAGGCCCTTATTAAATTTTTTTAAAAATCCAAAATCTTATTTAAGATTTATGACAAAATTAAGAGACTTATTTCAGATTTCAACCTTCTAAAATTCCAAGCGAAACTTCAATAAAGTATTTGTGGGTCGCGATATTCAATATTAGTCCTTATTTTCGGTTTTAACCCCCAAAAAAAAGATATATTCATTAGTCCTAAGACTCCTAGTATGTTAAAAGGCTAAATCCCATCTTGTGATTTCGATAGTTATTAAAACCATTACACATACAGATCAAAGCTTCCAAACACGGAGGAGGGGGGAAGAAAGTGGTGGACTTTTGACCAACTGGAAGACGGAAGAGGCGCAGCGTCCTAAAACAATCCATTCAAGGAATAGATTTTATTGCCAGTAGAGAAAATATTTTGTATGCTTCATCCGATGAAACGGCTTTACAAGGACTTTTGTTTGTA
The DNA here is from genome assembly GCA_001974805.1 of Corchorus capsularis. NCBI lineage: Eukaryota > Viridiplantae > Streptophyta > Magnoliopsida > Malvales > Malvaceae > Corchorus > Corchorus capsularis. The sequence continues at coordinate 70,734 of AWWV01011112.1, forward strand.
TGTACGTATTACAAATTTACAATAGACAGTAAGAAAATAACCATTTTATCACACAAATTCGCTTGGTCAAGCGGAAACCCCAGCAACTTTTTTGTGCAGCAAACCCTTATTAGTTTACTTGAAATTAAGAATGGCTACTAGGGTTTCTATAGTATAGAAGCCTCGTAGTCGTAGCTTTTCATGAGAGAGCTAAACCGGGAACAGTCAAAACAAAAGGAACTAAAAATGGGAAAACAGAGAGTGAGAGGACCCAACAATCAGAATGGAATGTACTGACTCTGGCCACTGAAATTTAGTACCCGAAGCTTTTGGATATATATTAGTATATATATATACGTTAAGAAAAAGTTCATATATAGTTTTTGCAGACATTGCAAAAAAAGATCCAAACCGTCCATCTTACAACAGGGTGGACCCCGTCACCTGCCCTTTGATTTTCTTAAGATTCAGGTGCCAAGGTCCACCCACCCATCTTTCCATTTTCTATCTTCTACGACCAACATAACAAGTCTTAAAAGTTAAAGATAACATTAAAACCGAAACTAAATTTGAACCCAACAGAGAACTGAATAAACTAGTAAAATACTTCAACACTACTGAACTGAACTATACGGATGCTTGCCCCGGTCATGTCATAATCTTATGCTTAGATTTGGTTTTGGTAGGTCTAGGACCAAGAGCCATGCCGGTGCACCTTCCAACTTTTGTTTGTTCCACTTGCTGCTTGCCATCCCGCGCTGGTTTAAAAGTTAGTGGTTGAAAGTCCTCCGATGGAAACTCCATCTTCTTAAAATGTTGCAGAAGCTGCTTCATGCCCTGTTCATTAATTAAGTCCTTAATGATCAAAATATTGAAGAAGGATTAACGTTTAATTCAAAGCGAGACTTGCAACATATATATATATATATATATATATATAAATATACCTGGAGTTTTGCAAAACAAATTTCACGAATCTTGTTTGACTTGAAACAATCCCAACGTTTCCCATTCCATGCATCAAAAAACTTTTTCACAGCTTCTGGGTTTGTGAAGTTCACAAACGCATAACCCTTGTTTGCCTTCGTCCTGCAAAAATAGCACAGCAATATATAGTGATGCAAATTGGAAGATGTCAAATTTATTGAGGGATTCAAATTTGTGTAACATACCCAAAATCTATTGGAAGGTATAAGAAATCAAAGGCTGACAATAGCTCTTCATTTGATTCTTCCTTAATTTGATTCATCTCTATACATTGTTGATCAAGAATATTCTTCAACATCACTCGTCTGTAGGAAAAACCAAAAATATTAAATTGATTGATCACTAGACCAAAAAAAACCCAAAACTAAATCCTATAAGTTCCTAACTAGCTGCAAAAAAACAGACATTAAAAACCTGGTGAAAAGATGCTTAAACTTAAATAATTGTAGACGGGCTAAAACAAAACAAACATATTACTAAATCATAAATAGTAGTACCATTTAATTTAGCTGCTATTTGAATATAAGAAGGAGAAGAAACTAAAATGATATAAAGCACATGAATATGGAAGAAACAAAAAAATTCATACGTGACTCTGTTTGGTATGTTTCTTATCATCAGCGTAGTTTTATCATTATCAACGCTACCAGCAGCTTGAACATTCATGCTTTCAGTATTAACACTGCTGCGCTTTACTCGCCATTCTAATTTCTTGGAAGACTGACTCCGGCGATCAGCGCTGAATCCTTCTTTAGCATATCTTTTATTATGCCTCGGAAAAGGCTTATGATTTCTGTTCCCATTCCTAGGACCTCGAATGACTTCTCCATGGACGCCCATCATAACTTTGGGCTTTGGCTTCGGCAAAGCTTCTGTATACTGTGGTGCTTCATTCTGATGATATGGGTAGGAGTGGGGAAAAGGATGGTATGGAGAGGTGAACGACCCATGGGGAAGAGGAGAGGGTAAACCATTAGGTAAACGAGGGATGAGATGGGGTGAAAACTTGGAGGTGGGGACATATGCTACGGCATTTGGGTTTAATCTACTCTCATCATTTCTCTTTTCCATTTTGAGAGAGGGATGGATGAGGCATTCTATTTATATCTATCCATCTATTATTTATACATGAGCAATATTATCATCCCTTCCTTGGTAAGTTCT